>JAPYZR010000009.1:0-96631 GCA_030522945.1 Trichopria nigra | reverse complement strand
TTTCACTGATAGAAACAGCAGAATTTTCACTATTTCAAAAGTGCAAAGTCAGTTTACTGATAAAATTAGTGAAAATTTCACTGATTCAAATTAAGAGAGCACGTCATGGTATGCATGCAATACTCGTACGTACGTTTACGATCTATGGTGTACTTGTTCTATTATTCAATACAATTAGTTGATGTCAATACAAGTCGAAATGCTCATACGTAATAAGATAATCCGCCATGTTTTTTTTTTTTTTTCAAATTCACATCAGTGCCCACTTTCACCATACCAAGTTCAGTATAAGGATTCTATAGTGTTTATTATACTGCAGTCTACTGGGGAGATTAAGGTTGGCTCATTTACATTTTTACTATAGAATACGGTTCATATGAAGCATTTTAGAACCGTTCAGTGAAATGTCCCTTGCAAGTCGCTCGACGACACGGTACTTTCGGATTGTTTCGCAAAATAGTATATACACAGGGATTTGGCAAAACGAGCGCGTTGCACAATTAGATGGTATGCCTGTGACGAAAGTGCACCAGAAGCGGAACATTGATTCGATTTGCTCTTTACGCTGTGGAATTTAATTTAACGTCTACGATGTTCCCGTTCTCGACGCATGTATATGTGTAACACACTGGAATCCGAGAGAGATTCTTCGCGCGGAAGGACACGTCCTCGAGCGTATATGCACGGGCCGTGGTATACACACGTTCTGAAAAAAAAAAGCGTAGGGGGAAAAATTGTGACGCAGCACGGACCCACGTTGCGGACTCACGAAGTTACGGCGCAGATCCACGGTTAAAATATGGAATGGATCCTCGAGGCGACGGGCAGGCCACTCCAAGATAAATGAATAGGGGTTGCTTTGAGCACGGAAGAGAAGTAGTCTCGTCAGACGGATTTATAATAAACAGAAAATGAATGCGCGTTATCAGTCGAGGAAACTGGCGCCGCTTCTTCGACTTCCTGTTTCCCCGGAACTTGGAAATCCCCGGCGGGCCGGTCCATAATCGCGAGTGGATATTAATTATGCGCACCCTTATCTCGAAAGGAGTCCCGCGATACCGGTAATTAATTGTTCACGCTCGTAGCTTCGAGTGTTTTATTGGCGAAGACCAATGTAATATACGAATGGATTATATGCCTATATATGAAATTCGTAGCTAATTGTATCGAAACTGATTTACGCTGCAGGGTCAGCGATTCTAATAGTTTGTTAAAATTTCCATTGTCGTTAATTCAATTGGGTTGGTGGATATAATACTCGATCATCTTTTCTATTTCGGGGCGATCGTAATTCTCTCTCTCTCGGTCTCTCTCCCTATGGCACCATGCCGCTGCTTTCCTAAACCTAATAAAACGTCGATATTACCGCGAAATTCGTTTACGTCTTGATACGAGGACATACACTGGATAGTTTTAACTTTCCGCATTTTCCCCGTCGTATTTTTCTTGATGCCCTTACTCTCCCGAAGAGAATTTACACTTTTAGGTCTTCCACCACGAAAACTTTGGGAAAAACCGAAAACACACTTACTTCGCGTGACTTTAAATTTATTGACATCTTGTACGTCGAAATGTCCTCACTGGACTTTTAATCAAATTTGTGGAGGTCGTTGCTGTCGTTTTTTTACGTAGCTTTTCAATCGAAATCAATTCAACAATTTGATTTCGGCAATTTGTTTGACGATAGAATATGAATGGGATGAGAACTTAAGTGCAATTGGTGAAAAACCTTTGAAGAATAGTGATCGATAATATATTTATGTTTCGTAACATTTATAAAATAATAGTGGTTGACTTGACCAGTAGCTATGAATGTTATAAAAAAATAATTTTCCAGTTTATTTGAGGTCAGATTATTAAAATTCAAAATGGCGGACTAAAAATTTTAAAACCAATATATTTTGGTCTGAAAATGTTTACTCGGCGGTTTTTGTCGTTGCTGATTACGAATCTGACCTTAGATTTTCATAATTTAAAACAGCGAATTCAAGATGGCGGCCAACAAAGTTTCAAAAATTATATAAACTATATGTCTTGCGATTGATACAGTGCATCTTTATAAAGTATCATCCGAATAATAACTATTTCGACTCTATTTTAAAGTAAATTTGGTAAAAATATACCACAGGTCGAAAGTCGAGCCTTGTTGCACGAAGAACAATAAAGGGAATGGATGAAAGGTTTCATATATATAAGAAATAGAGGTCCGCGGGGCATACGAGAGGCGCCGAAGAGAGATGTGGTGGAAAACGTGCCAGCGTAGAGTAGACGAAATGGAGACGAAGTGGTGTTTTCTTTGGATTTACGTGACGCCGCGTGCTTAGTCCTCTTTCATCCATTGCCCCTCCGTTCGTCTGAGGCACTCTCGGTTGCTATTTCACCCCTCGTCGGTACAACCGAGTAGATCGAAACCGAGGTTGGTTTCATTTCGCGGTATGCTCGATCGCCCTCCGGGAATGTGGGCCTTCATTCCACCGGCACCCTAACCCGTTCATATACTTGTACACAGAATGAGAAAGAAGGAGAAAGAGAGTGTGAGAGAGAGAGAGAGAGAGAGAGAGAGAGAGAGAGAAAACGTACACAAGACTATCTTTGATACACGGCACTTCACACAGTCTTGGTCCATAATGACGGCACTCTACGCGCAGGTCTGCATGTCGATCCTGCGAAGCCACCACAACATTCTATATAAGTAGGGTGAATCGAGACCCGCCACCCTCATTCCCGACAATGTGCTATACGCGCGTAACTGAAACTCGTACTCTCATTCCGCCGGATCATGCTGAACCACCACACCTCGACGCTTCATGAATTTCTCGACGATGTTCTGCTTATCTCTCTCTCTCTCTTTTATGCTCCGCCAAAGAAACAGTATTATATTTAATGATCATGTACAAGTATAATAATAATATCCACAATTCTTCGACATATTCATATAGGGCAAATTATTTTAGAATACAGCTAACGTGTAGCTGTAGAATTTTAGGCTCGATGAAGCAATTCAATGGATGGAATTCGTGGATTGGAACACAACTGAAACTTGTACGTACCTGGAGACGTTAATAACTTCATCTTGAATTTTGTGAAATTATGAAAGAGGAAATGTGGAACAAACGACTCTTAAAGTTCATGAGCTTTTCGAATATTCAATGGCTTTAGAGATTTTTCAATTGATTCTTCGAATAATAAGGTCTGTGTTCTACAACTTTTCTTGAAAAACAAAAACAAAAACAAAATTCGGAATAAAAGGGCGAAGACGAGCAGAGCACTATCATTAAAAAACGCATAAAAAACCCTTTTCTTCGTATACATCGAATAATATTTCTTAACTCTCCGAGTTTGATGATCGATTTTACGCCCTAGGGCAAAAGTTGCAAATACTAATAACGGATCTTCTAAAAAAATGACAAATGTACAGATGATGTGCGAAATATTGATTATTGTAACGGGTATAATTGTGACACTCACTTCGTTCGAGCTACACACAATGTCCCACTCGTTGTAAATCAATAATTTCACCCTTGGTACTTAATATATTTCTTTGTGCACGTAAAAGTAGTTTCTCAATAAGTAAATGCATTAGAGATACAACGCGAAACATTTTACCGAGATTAATTGAATTCAAATTTGTACAATACAATTTTTAGGAAATGAAAATCACTTAGAATTCGATAGGTATACGTAGAGGTGGAGCGACAAGAAACGGGACATTGCAGAAAATTGATAACCCTGGAGACACTCATCGATAGAAAGAGAAAACGATAAAGAAAGGGACGGAGAGCGAGAGGCAGAAAGGAAGAGAATCTCGGCTTTTGACAAATGATTCCTGTCGCACGTTTGGACCTTTGTACACTCCGGAAAGACCCGATTCGCAATGAATAATGACCACAATTCTCCCACCGCCGCCTCATCCATTGGGAAGTTCTTTTTAATGATCTAGTTTGAAAAATTCTTGGATTCTCCAGAATTTTCAAATGAAATTTTATCATTAATTCACGTTCTACGCATTTATGCGGTCGTATATAAAAGCTTCAATTAATAAAATGATTAAATGAACAGTGTGTAAATGTCTGTTGCGCGTTTTTGAATTTTTGTACAGAATAAAAACAAAACGCTTGAAAAAAAATTAAATTGTCTATATGTACACGTGTGTGTGTGTGTGTGTGTGTTGACATTTTCGTTTCTTTCGCTATATCACATATATACAGTCACCGCAACAGTTGCCAGCGGCGCGGAAAATTTATTGCATCCCATCGCATCTGTATTGTTGCGAGGGGTCACACGTGTCAAAATGAGCAACGTCTTGCAACGTTGTCGTGGACTCAGCGGATACATAAAGCCTGATATCAGTAATGACATTGAGAAATTGCGTAGACCGCGTTTGATTGATTGAATATTTATTCTACGGCTGGAGGGCATAACTCTTTGGCCAGCCAATGAAGTACCTTACATTCGATTATTTCGCGATTTATACACGAGGGAATATTTCGTATTGGTATTTTAATAAATCGCATTATCTCGCAGGAAATTGGTATTCTCCATACTTTTTTAAGCGCGATTCTTCTTCGCTTTATCTCACGTAACTATATGAACTGATCTAATAGTCAGAACCTGGAAGTAGAACTCAGCAATGAGCTTGGCGTTTAATAAGGAGATCTGCGCGAGATAACCCAAAGCGAAACATCCTTGTGGTGAACTTTCACTGACGTTAAGGCTCGTCTTTAACGAACACTTTTCCTCCTGTGAATATAAACTACTTTCCATTTTTTCATATTTTTTTTTCTTGTTTTTTTTTTTTTTTTTTTTTTTGAAAGTACGTCCACTGGATGACCTTTATTTGTACATATCTGAAAATTCAATGTGTGTCTAATTTTTCAATGTCATTTTCTGAATTACATTTATATTTATTGATTACTGTTCTTTTCAAATGCATTTGGAATATCGAGAAAATGTAAATAATAAAAATGAAGAAAACTGAATCCGATGTAAAATCATTTGGTTCGTATCCCATGTAATATATACTCTGCGACATGAGAATTGGCGACGAATCTTCCATAGGGCAAACGATAATGTTGATCCGGAAAAAGATGTTCGGCGTTGTAAGCGCGTTGTATCCATACCGATGCGAACGAGCGTCACGGAAATGACGAAAATCTATCAGGATTTTTATTTCTTCCAACTAGCACAGGTTCTGTTCTATGACGAAGAAATGGCCGGACGAAATGGCGTACACGATCGATGAACCGACGTCACTCGACATTTGCCTCTCCTGCGGGTACGTCGATCGGGTTAGTATCGCCGTAAACCTCGAAATATGCATGTCTCAGGGCTCCACGTTTCCCTTCATCGACGACGACGACGACGACGACGATGCCAGATTTGAAGCGAAATCGTAACTTTGCAGATCACGTAATAAGATACGGACGCGAGGACGAAGGAATGAAAGACGGAAAATGCAAGTAATGAAACATTATATTGTTCCAGTGGCTCCGTGTTGAAATATACATGTTTCGATTTCGCAACACATTGCACTAACGTGATAGTTTTATTTCATTCATTTTGCAAACGATCTTACTACTTATGTTGTGAAAAATATATGAAATTAAAAGGTCCATGCTTGCAACTTCTCTTTGTTTATGGTAGAACCAAGACAACATTTGGTCTTTGGCAGCAAAGTTTCAATAACGTTGCGGGAATGATAAATGCGTCGCATCGTAAAAACGTTTCAAATGTAGCATTTAATTCTAAAATCCTTGTTTTTGTACTTGTAAATGAGGACTAAGGAATTGTTTTTTTTTTAATTTTTCAATACGGTATCACAGTTTAGGTTGATCATTTTCTGTACAATTTTGCAGATGATACGAAATAACAATGAAACTTAACCGAATGAATGATGACAACCCGTGTATCATAAATATTTTCAGAATATTCCGGAAATGTTACAAAAATCCCATATACAAAAATATTGTGGTTGTTACGTCCAGTTGTTACAAACATTCTGGAAATATATTAAAGAATACTTCATAACTTTAAGAATATTTCATACTGATACTGATATAATCGGAATACCACACTTCAATGTGGGAATACATTTAGAAATATTTCAATGTTTCTCTAAAATATTCTGGAATATATATTCGGAATATTTCGTCAGCAAATGTAACATTCTGAAGATATTCTGTGATATTTATGTGCGTTGCTACACTATTCTACAAACAATAATATCCAAAATAGTTATTTGGCATGTGTAGTATTCTGCAGATATTTTGTGAATATTCCAGCGATCAAAAAAGCAGTAAAAATTAAGACAGATGCGTAGTCTATACAAGAATAGACATAAATTCTTGAAATTGTATATGTTGATAAAAGTAGAAAAAGGTTGACAAATGACGATCAAATTAAAAAAAAAAAAAAAAAACGGAACACGTTCGTGGTGCTGAATCTAAAAATATGACGATTATCCAAAATTGTTGTTTTACAAATATTTATAAAAATAAGCTGTAAAGTGATATTCTCGTGCGAGCAATTACCATCGTAAGACATGTTCGGTTGACACTTACCTGACGTTCAAGAGTTGACTGATGATAGACAATGAAGAAAGAACAATTTTATTAAATTGGAAAATATAGAGGGAATGTGTGTAGGTAAATCATTGCCACGATGATTCGTTAGAAAATGAGTTTATTTCTCTGTACCACATATTCTATGTACAACGTAACGGAACTGACGTTCACGTTGATTCGACGCAAATGATGTCTCGATAATACAAACGATAATCACGCACGAATATCATTCTTAAATGTTTGTCGTCTGCGTTTCGCGTCGTTAAAAGTGAAACATTCGCTTTTCGCGACTGTTGGAAAATCAAACAGCATACATGGATGTAGGATGATCGCAGTTGAACGGACGAAAGGATCGTGATAAGGAATAGGAAAGGGCGCGAATAATGTAGGAGAGTAACGTATACGTATATATATATGTATATATATATATAATAAATAAGCGATGGTGGTGCGCCGATATGAAGGCTCGGTCGCCGGGTAAGCTCTGTACGTGACGGCAATCGTGATTAAAGTGATTGTCTCCGCAAAGGTGCAAAGAGAAGTCTAGTTATTGTAGTCGCGAAGAAGGCGGGTATCAAGGGAGTGAAGCTACTAGCGTTCACGTTTGTCAGGGTACAGAGCAGACTCGAGCTTTTGAGCCTCGCACAGAGCAGGAAC
Source organism: Trichopria nigra (assembly GCA_030522945.1). Classification (NCBI taxonomy): domain Eukaryota; kingdom Metazoa; phylum Arthropoda; class Insecta; order Hymenoptera; family Diapriidae; genus Trichopria; species Trichopria nigra. The sequence continues at coordinate 89,411 of JAPYZR010000009.1, read as the reverse complement.
GCACCTCAGGCTCGAGGACAAGCACCGAAAGAAAACCCAAAAAAAAAAAAAAAAAAAAAAAAAAAAAAAAAAAAAAAAAAAAAAATGGACAGGACTTGGAGGAGGAGTGTAAGGCGTGAATTTTGCACGGTTCGGACGTGGTGCTTTTCCAGACACTTGAATATTCAAAAAAAATTTCTCGAAAATCGTGAGACGTTTACAAACGTATTTGCTTGACAGTCCCAGAAAACATGTGAACCTTGACGGGGATGATTATGAACGAGCATGGCGGTCGTCCTCGAGCCCAATATTTTTTTTTTCGTGTAGCTACGTATTTCGTATGATTATATATATAATTATGTACCTTATGGCTTATAACTTATTTCGTAAATTAATTATGATAGAATTATGATAGAATATGTTCGTTACATTATATCGTATGATTCTTAAACAAAGTAATCGTAAGAATTTGTGTAGTACATGTTTCGTTGAGAGTTAGCGCAGTTTCCATTGAGTGCGGTCAAATGTACGTCGACCAAAGTCGATTAAATCGTTTGACGTCGCGACGGAGTTCGAACGACTCGATGAAAAGTGCGTATGATCGCTATTATCGCTAAAAAAAAATATATGATAAAAAAGTAAAATCTAGTCAGGCGTAAGCAAAAGCCTCGATTCTCCTTGGCGCGTTTTTCTTTTCCCTTCGGCTCGCGAGCGCGTCGCGAATCATTTCCTTGATTCAACGACGGCAATGGCCGTTCATTCGGCGAGCCGAGGTGGACGCGCGTCCCGACATCGGGAGGTCGCCCCTTTTTTTGCTCGGCTCACCGAATGCAGTGATTTTCCCGTTACGGCGTGGCAGCCGGCCGGGATCGTCACCCCCATTTCGTCGTCACCCGACGTGACGCGGTGCCCGCGAGCAAAGGCTCGAAAGTACGCGAGACACACGTGTTAACTATAAAGGCAGGGAAGAGCGACAGAGAAAGGACGAACGGAATGAATACAAAGGAGGCGAGAGTTTCACTTACATCGTCGGCTTGAGATGTGCCGTCGAAGCGGGACGTCTGGTCCGAATTGTCGGAAGGCATTTAGTATAAGTAACAGTCTGCAAATGCTCCCGAAATCAGTGATTACGAAACTGACGTCGCGCTTCAAGTTTGGACACGCCGAGCTGTTAGATACCTGCGTGCTCATGCACTTGACGCGTGTGGATGGCTACTGCGTTCCATATTACAAATCTACTGTCGTTCGGACGTGACCGTCAAACGCGTGATATTGGCTGTACCCTCTCACCACAAGCAGATTGGATATACTATCTCAGCTTAATTTGCGATACTATTAACTTTATCATAGAGAACAATGTCGGCTACAGTGTCGTATTCCCACATCGCACATTTTCACGTTAGCGTATTAGCATGCACCAGAGTTCAAAGACAAAGAAATAATCGCCAATTAATTAATATGTGCGAATGCGGATAATCTTTACGTATCTCCGAAAATGATGAAAATGATGAAAAAAAAAGAAAAGATTTCCTCTCACCTAGGACAATGTCCGATAATCGCGCGTTTTATCGGTTTTGCTCGCCAAATGATTGCACTTTCGCGTCCTCGCTTGGTAAAACGAAGCTGGAACGTGTTTTGCGTATGTATTTCTATTTTTTTTTTTTTTTTTTTATCGCATTCACAATAATTAACCGGCCGGGAAATATTATAGCCATCCTCACAAAGCTTGGAAAATGTACATAAATGTGACGCACAACATCGCACGCGATGAGAGACGGACAATGCACGATAAATTGGCAAATGAAATTTTCGTCGATCGAACGCGCTCGTGCTCGGGTCGAACGAACGCGTCGACCAAAGAAATTGGATTCGGCAATCCTAGTGATGAAAATTGAAAGGCCTCGACGAACGGACAATCGTACGCGGAAATTCGACCGCCGAGAAACTAATTAACTGAACATTGTGGAAAAATGGATGGTTCGGACCGGTATCCCCCTTTGTAGACGCTGCGTCTGTACGATACATGTGATTCGAGAGTAATGCGGACGGAATTCGGCAAACACTTTACACCGAACGTCAATGCTGATGCGTAAAGTGGTCGCCAATGCCGATGTGCAACTAGCAATTTTACCAGGCGCGTGGTACAAATAGGACGATTTCATAGTGCCAGCACGTAAGATCCACGGAAAATGGAAGTCGATCGAAGTTACCCGGAGTCTTGACTAACTGTTACGTAAATGCTTGCAATTTGAGTCCAACTCCGGTATTTGTCTTGACAAAGGATATTCTAATCTTCAAGTTTCTCAATTAATTCGATCCTCTGCTCTCGGTTGGTCTCACTTTGTGTACTTTGACAAAATCGATAGAAACCTTAAGCTTCCGCTATCCGATTTATAACCGTCCAATATACAACCCTTAAACGAATTTCCTTAACTCAATTTACCGCACCAGTTGTGGCTCTGATTATTGTTTTCATACCGATGGGACGAAAATGCAAGAAAATCCATAAATGCGCCGGCTTTCCATTTGCCTCGGGAAGAAAGTGCTGGCACGATGCAAGGGATGGGCTAAATATCAGAAGCTATAGATACGATAAAGCTTACGACTTATGTTTCGTCGTGTCTATAATTGAGTTTACTGCTACAAGTGCATAAGGGGCATACGGGGTACGTTGCTCTTGCCGAGTCGCGCATCTTGATACAGGGGCAGCGAAGCAGCTTCCGAGCGGGACGCGAACGAATCTTCCGGTGTATCGATGAGGTCACGTATGGAGGATGTAAATTAACGTGCCCGATATGGGGAACGGATCGCGGCTACTAAGATTAAGTTGGAGGGAGACCCAGCGCGGTTACACGTGACCCTGGCACAGTGGCGAGATGGCTATCCGTTGCTCTGTGTGATCCAACAACGTTCGCCCTGGGCTGCTAACTACCCCAAGCGCTGCGAGCTTTGCTCAGCCCGAGAGATGCCGCAAGAGACAATTAACCTTGCGCCAACCCCTTTATGCAATCCTCTCCATTCTGCGTATAACCCGAACGTCTACCCCCGCTACTCGCAGCGCTTGACATCCCCTACTTCGGCTACCTTCCCGCTGATATCCTACTCCGAGCATCTGCATAATCACGCCTGATTCCAGATGCTAATTAGAATCCAAGCTACGTATCAAATACGCGTCGACCTCCTTCACCCTCCTATTCCAGCCACGCCTCGCCGTCACCCTCCCTCTCTTCCCCTCCCGCTCTACCTTAATTTTGCTTTACCTCTTTTCTTCCTCGTTATTTCAAATATCTGTTACATTGTCTCTCGTTCACGAGCAAAGTGAACGTAATCGAAAAAAAAGCTGGAGAATTACAATCACGAAAGGAACGTCGTTACGTGACGTAGCAACGCGTACGTATTCCGTGGCGAACAATTTCGATAAATTCGTTTTTCATACATCGAACATATATTTTGAATGTCTAATGTAAAATTATCAACTAGATGAAATAATATAAAAATATTTTGTTTTCCGACCTAAAGTACTGATATTGTCATGTCGCGTAGAAAACCGTCACGAAAAATCCAATTCCTAAAACCATGTAAAAAAAAAAACTTACGAATTGAATTTTTCGCTAACTAGAGAATTGAAAGAGCCCGTAAGAAGTAGCGTTTATAAAAAGTGAAGAGAGTATATAACTTTCCCAATGAAGCGAGCCAGTTGACATTTTCCAGTCTTCCGCGCAAACTCACCGCATTTCGGAAGATTCTCAGAAATCACCTTCCGTCTTACGTAATCGAAGCGGTAACGTATCCGATCACTCGCTCCGAATCCGTTCATTTCACTGGCCTTTAGGCCAGTTTGCGGATATCCAAAGGATCTTAAATGAAGCAACGTTAGACCGATCCTTTGAAGCGAAACTTGGTGACAAGTCAGGCATATTCGCGTTTAACTTTGGAAACTATCTGGCAAATGTATACTCGGAGTACGACATCTGCGCAGCTTATAAAGACCGTCTTCACGGAATATGAAGTCGAGTGTAAACGGCCGTTATAAAGGCCGACTGGCATCGTCTCAAAGTATCGAACCGGCGTCATATTTAGCGGTGGAAAACGTTCTGGAGGACAACGAAAGCGAAAGGAAAAATTGCTTAAAAGGGCGACATAGATCTTTGATTCCTGAAGTCGCAATAATCAAGTTCGCTGACTGGCACATAACGTCGTTCACTCTTCTATTCGGCCGCAGTTCAGGACAGGAAGAGCAATTAGAGTTTTAAGGAAGCAGAGTAGAGAAGGGTTCAGAAACGACGAGAGTAGCCGGCATCGTATAACTTACAAAGACTATCCGCTCGGCCGGAGTGCATTCCTGGTACGGACACCGAGACCGACAATGCCTCTTGGTGTTTCATGATTTGTTTGCGCCTCTGCCAGATGAAGGTCCACGCTGCGATGATGGCGATTTGAGCGACTAGGAACACGGTACCGGCGACTATCGCTTCACCTAAATTGATGCACACACCGAGAAGTCCAGCGGATGGATCGTCCGATTCAGCGTACAAATTGTTGCTCGAAAAGCTTCCGTTGTTCATTTTTCCTTCTCGGTCAAAGCCAAATTTGTCGGTGATTTGGATGGACTGAACAAGAAGAAGGTCTTCGCGCAGTTGGGCCGGGGACGTCGATCGTCGACGACGGCGACGTCCGTACGATATCACCGAACGTAGTTCGCCAGAAGATTCTTCTTGGTCGCACTGGACTGGCTCGCAACTAGGCATGCAAGGTGTGACAAGGGCTCGGAACTGCACCACCTCGGAACTCGGGAACTTGAAGGCGTCGAAGTGTGATAGCAGAATCTGGAACAGAAGAACAATGACATGTCGGTTAGACATTTAATTTTTTTATGAATGATGACAATTTCGAAGTAAAATACGTGAAAAATGATTTGTTTAGTTTTTACAAAAAGTAGGAGAAAATCGTTATTGGATTATAGTCGGACATACATATCTTTTGAAACTCGGTAAAAGTAAGTGAGTGAGATTCGGCTTCGTTCGTAATTCTAATTTTCAAATAATGTTTCGCGAGTCAGGTATTACCGAGCGGGACGTTCGCGCGACGTGTGCGTTCAACGCGGAACAATCGCAGGTACGCGTAGATCCAATGGGAGTAAATACGCTCGATGCCGTTAATCCTGAAATTCCTGCAAATGCTGGCTCAAGTGTATGCCAGCCGATGGCAATCCGTTCGTTTCTCTTTTGCCCATTCCGACGTTACTTGGTGAAAATTGATTGTTTCTCTGCTAAAATGGAACGAGCTGAACGAAAGGAGAGAGAGACAAATATGCTTTATTTAACGGCAATTCGATATACGCACTCCAGGCATTTCAGATCAATCTTTCAACGTCATTCGACACTTCTTTAGAAATTCGTTTCCAGAACCATGCTGAAAGTGGTATGTGAGAGTGTCTACTGTAATTTAGCTCAGCGATAAATGTGATCCTATTAGGTAATGGTTTGTGCAGTTACGTGTTGAAATTGACGTTGCAGACATCGATTTCCTACCTTCTTTCCGAGAATCAGCAAAATAATTATTCAACCCATCATTAACCATAGTTACGGGTTTCGTGCGTTGTTTATCCGTAAATAAGGTAAATACCAATGTTTATCTGCAATAAGCTTAGGTGCAATGTATCATCTTTTTATCATCCTTCTCGCTCTCTACTTTTGCTCCTGCCCTCTCTCCATCTGTCTCTCTTCCCCGCCTCTCTTTATCCGTTTTTTCTCTCTCCGAACCGCGAATCACCTGCGCGAGTAGTACCCGCATTCGATATGTAGTTTCCCTCTGCATATTCCGCATATTACTTCATAATGGCACAGGCGTTATGAATATTCGACTCTGCGAGAAGTTCGCCATACTTATCACCGCGAAGAAGGAACTTTCTACACGCCTCCCAGGTTCTCCCGTGGCCATCGGTCACGGAATTAGAAATGACGCATGCCGCAGAATGCGGATGCCGCGCGCATAGATATTAGCGTGTGGGTAAAGAGTGTAACTGGCATGCAGGTAGAAGTTTGTCGTTTTTGCGTCTCTGTTCTTTCTTCCGCCGGCAGACGGACATCGTTTCTTGCCCTTGTTTAGGCATGTGTTTAGGCAAGATCGTAAAAGAGCAATTGTAGGAGAAATTACTAGAGAACATACAAGCCAAGACCCAAGACAGCCTCTCATCTTTCGCTCCTTCTTATTCAAGTCACTTATTACTATTCTTACTCCATCCTCAGAGAGCTAACAATAGATGCAGCGATTATTCGTTCATCGCGGATGAAGATATTCGGATTATGATTAACTTTGATCAATAATGTAGTTTACAAAATGTATGTTAATAGCTACTTTATTTCTCAGGGGGTTCTAAAATTGACGAGTATTTGACAATTACTTGACAAGTGACGAAGATGGAAAAGTTATAAAGAAACGAAATTAATATAAAAAAATTTGTATGCATAAAATAACCAGCTGTTTTAGGACCTACCTACTCCTACTACTAACCTCGAACCTAACTAACGTCTCTACGAAACCCCTTGTCGAGGGTGAATAACGCGTGATAATGATATATGTATATAATTATTTTCATCTTTTACGTTGAGGATGATCGGTCCTTGTACATCTGATGACCAATTGTTCAGTCGATCAACTAATGCATTCAAGTAGTTGACTGGTTATCACGGTTGCTAAACATTTATTTGTTTCATCATTAGGTATATAATTCAAAACTCATTTAATGGCAAGCGAATGATTCTTCTTGAAAGATTTATAAAAATAGCCGACCAAAGTTCAGTCAAATATAACGGCGTCATCATTCAAATAAGTCTTGGCTACTGCGGGTGAAATGCAGTTACTGGCGTCCACTTAAAAGTCAGATTTCGTACCACCTTCGCTACCGCGAGCTTTCGTTTGCTTAGTTTCTTACACGAAAGACTCTTGAGAAATGTTTCCAATTTCATTCAAACCAGTCGCAGAGCGGAGGCCTCCACCACTTTACGTGACGGACATACGAGCTGGGGACTTTCGGCAAATTTCTGCGAGGGTATGGTACCGTACGCCCCGGTAAGGCTGCAAAGGGGCCGCGCGTTGGCTCGTTTTTCTTCCGCGTCGGTTAATAAAATCAACCTTCACTTCTACGGCGCGCCGCGTACCACGAGGCGACGAGGAAAGGGGAAATCGGGAGACCTCCAGCCACTACGGTAAACGCCCTAGTGAATTTATGTTTCCGACATGCGCTCTCGCACGTATATATTTCATTGGACTCTACGATCGACACTGCGCGGCTTCCTATCACCGTATAACACACTGGAACCCCCGGCGCGGTTTATCACTTCCAAACCGCACCTTGGGTGGAAATCGCGGAAGCTAGGGCATTCGTTTCCGAACCTGCAGACGTTTGTCTTTAAAATCAGGAAATTGTACGGCGGGTACGATCACTTTCAAGAAAGCTTCAGTGAACGATGACATTGGATTCTGTTCCTCGTTTAACGTCGTTTAACTTGAGAAGTAGACACTTTATTTATATACGTTACATTTGTAGAGATCACGATTCGACTTGGCATGGATTAGCATCATTTTATTATTTGAATTATTTTCAGCGATTAGACAAATCCTAATTTTTCTACGGGGTGAACTAGAATGTCGCGCCCCGTAAGAAACTACTTTACTCTAAATAGCACAAGTAATAAGCCGTTACGCATGAGCCGAGAAATGTGTTAATTAAACACGTCGCTCGTTGAACGTCTTATGGCACGAGCTGAGAGAATGAATGGCCAAATGGGTATCGTTCTCGTACAGGCGGACTTGCCGGATTGGGATGGCGCGCTGCTTTATACCGGGCTCATACATATACCCACCGGAATGCCTACGGTATTAGTTGTTAATGAAGCGATATTGTGTCTTTCTCCATGGTACCGTTGCCGTATATCACAAGACCTCGAGACGTTTTATCACCGCGGGACGAAGATCTGCGCGTGAGAGAACAAGAGAAATTTTGTGGAGAAAGAGATCGCCTCCTTTTCCATACGAAGGTTTCAACGATCGGCGGCATCAATTGCAATTTCCTTAGGTGCAACACTTGGAATTATCGTCATTGTGTGTGGGCTTCGAAATGCAACTTCCCACTCTCTGTCAGATTATTGTCCTACATATTTCTAAGAAAGGTTTCATTTGTGATTCTCTTTTCACCGGATCTAAAAGTGCAAAGCTCGGCATGGTATCAATTACTATATACACATCTTATCGTTCAAGACTTTTTCATGCGAACGTAAGGACTTTTGTCGTTTCGAACGGCAACAATCCCCACGTAAATCGGATGAAAGGGAACTTGTTGTTTCTCGTTCCCATGTCGGTTATCATCTAATGCAAACTACTTTATCTGGTAACGCTTTCAGCGCCTTTTTATTCCTGTTCTTATTTCGGGTGCACCGTGAACGCTCTCTAATCCGTCGACTGCCACTGACGTCCCTGAAACGCTTTACTCGTCCGCTTTCCCGAGGATTTGCCGCTCCTGGGGAGCTTTCCGAGATTCGAGGAGCTAAGAGTCCTCAAGCTGCGACATTGTAATGGCAAGATTTACTTTAAATAGCGACATTTAAGCAGTTGATGTCGCGGAGCTTAGAAATCCCATGGTTTATAGTTCATAAATCGCTGCTAGGCGCTTACGAAAGGTCGAGTTTGCAGGAGTTTCGCAAGAATTAAGGTTGTTGCATTTTAAAATTAATTAAAGTGGGTGCGACGCGAATTAAGCATCTGCCGTGCACGTGAACGTGCCAGAGATATATGCTTGTTTGGGAGCTATTGTGATCCCGGAATAACCTGTACAAGAATTATCCTCCACATTCATCGATGGCTGCGCGCTTTACGGTACGAAGTGCGATCCCTCTTCATCGGAAAAGCGAAGAAAATACGTCATCATTTCGTCGTGTTACAACAAGTAAATTGGCTATTTTGCCCCGCCCGGCATAGTTATAGTAAACTTGGTCGACATGATTGATTAGCATGAGACAACCGATCATTAAGTCAATTTTTTCCTTAAATACCGAACACCAAATTGCTTTACCGCGTCAGTCAGGACGATAGTGCATCATCATCGATACTCCGTCTTCACCTCTGGCCACTACTCGCTGTCGTTACGATACACGCTTCGCGCAATTAATCATTCAAAGAAGACTGAAAGCTGGTTCATTTAGAATACTTTCTTTATCTGAACATATAGCGAGGCTTTATGTCAGTTTTTCTTTTCTACTTGTCTTTGGTAATGAACAAAGCAATCATTTTCCAATGTTTAAATTACGAAATTATGACTGCTTCTAATGCGCTGTTTCCTTTTCGAGCACAACAAGAAGACGATTTGATGACAATATTAATGGATCTTCGATATTGACTGAAATTATCTACTGCCATTTAAATGATTTATTACATATTACCCTGTTTCTGACTTGTATTCCACTTAAAATATATTTTTAAGTTAAGGGATCGCGATTCAACGACTAGTTCACGAGAAAAGTCGGGGACTTTGCGCACATGCAAGTCGAACGAAAAAATAATAAATGTGACATATGCGAAGACTAGACTTACCTTTTGGGAAGTTGCCTGTTTGAAGAGCGGGCCCATGATGACGTGATCCGTGGGGCATCCTTTCGAGTCGATGAGGACAATCTCGCTGGAATCGACACCATCCATGGCCACAAGTTCGCGCACAAATATTTCGTAAGGGCTATTAGGATCTAAGATTTCAAACTTGAGCGCCAACGGGTCGCCGACTTCGGCCGAGGGCATAGCGTCACTTCCACTGCGATCGGTAATTTTCATCGCGACGTTGGGAGAATCCACAACGACTTCTTCCGAGAGTACAGGATTAATATCTCCGTGCACACCGAGGTCCACTTCGTTGGAAACCGTTTTGTTCGTCAGGTCGTATTGACAAGTCACGGCAAGTCCGAGGTCAGAGCTCGTAACGATCGTGTCGTGATGCTGTATGACTACATCGTTCAGGTATCGGCCAAGACCGTGTTGTTTCACATTACATTCAAGATCGTCGTATCCCATTCGCAGTTCGAATTCCAATGCGCCTTTAACGTCTTGTACACACGAATTCGGCGATCCTTTAGCGTAGACTTTGCCGTTAAAGAGCTTGCTTGTTTGGATCCGAGCAACCATGTCACCAGCGAGACAGTCGATCGATACGTTGTAGCAAGAACTCAATTCGTAAGTGGATGCTTCCGGTACGTCGAGGTAGGGGTCCTGCAAACACGGAGTTTCCATACATTATATATCGTAAGTTCCATTAACAGAAATCAACAATTATACACAAAGACATTGTCATATGCAATAAGAAAAAAAATACTGTCCTGAATACATTATTGATATGTTCTGGTTTACTAACAATTAGATCCTCTTTCGATGTCTCTCCTTCAAGCGGATTGCACGACGAATCGCTCTCGAACTCGCGACTCTCGAAAGCCGAGTTTCAACAGGTTGGTAAGAACGGAATTTTCTCTTTTGTTTTTGAAGCAGGCCGTGACATTCGCTCGACTACCACGGCATACCTCATGGGGTGATGCGAGGAACGTATGTCATCGAAACTCAATTTCGCATGCTCTCGACGTTGCAGTCTACCGCGTGTTCGAGAACGCTAAGTCTATTTACGCGTATCAGTGTTCCAGTTTTCACATTTGCTTTCGTATAACTTGGTACTTGATAGAAAGACTTGACATTCTTTAATTTTATTACCAACGAATACAAATTCAAGAAAACTTAGATAAATTTCCGTTTACAGAAAACGCAAATGCTGAAACACTTCAGTTACTACTAGGATCTGATTACTTCTCTAGTACATCCACAAGATCTATCATAAATGTGTTTGTTGATTTTGATATCGAGAGAAGCACATTTTTCGATTAACTGACGGATAGTTTACCTGGATGTCTGAAAGTGTGGCTCTGGCGTGATGGCTCAATCTGCAAACCATGTCGCCGGTGTCACCGTAGTCGTAAGAGTGGCAGCGGAAGGGCGAGTTTAAACAGAGTTCACGACACTCTTCGGCCGTGGCGACGTCCTGGTAAACCGAGTCCACTGTCTTCAGAATGCGACCAGTGATTTTCTTGAATTCGCAGAGCTTTGCCGGTTCTTCGACGCAGTGATTCTCGAGGTAATCGACACCCTCCATGCTCTCCAGGGCGTTAGATCCGGCCACGGTCAATCTGTCCATGTCCGATAGTTCACACTTTTTCGTAGCATTTGCGTAATTGGCGGATCTAAAACAGAAATAACGTAATTTTATTAAGACTTGTTCATTTTTATTTAAGTATAATTAGGAAAGGGTAACTGTTAGGTCATCGTCGCTTAGAGATTTAGGGATGATTGACAGGTGTCAAGGAGAGATGCAATATACATCAGATATAGGACGAATAAACGACCGATCTAATTTCCGGAAAATAGAAATCAGAATGAAAGAGTCACGATAAAAAAAATATAACTATACGCATGTATTTCAAATAAGAAAGACAATTGAACCACATGCGGTATATAATAGTAGTAATTGTAATGGACAATATGTAGTACGAGTACGACGCTAAGTGGGTAATAGGCGTCGTTAAACATTTTTTTATTGCGTAAACAGCATTTACTCCATTTAGATGTGGTACGACCAATACGTCAAAGATATCAGCACGTTGTATGGCAACGATCATCGGAAACTTTCACCCACATCCAGATTATGCTAAGGATCAGCATTACTCTTTAATGTCGCCGTACCCGTTTTTGCCTTTGACCAGATATAACGTTTTGCACACATATCCAGATTTAAAATTATAACTGCTATTTATAAGATGTATATAATCATGGTGAATTTCATAGTCATTTCTAACGTGGTATTGCGGCTCGAATGCGTATAGGTAAGTGCTCATTTAAGTGCTGTTGGCAGGGTACCACGGTTAATGTTCTACGTAACGTTGTAAAGGCTGAAAGACAATCTCGAAATACACATAGAGGCGCATGAAAGAATTTTATTGTTCGATAATAACGGTACTGCCATCTGCGTTTCAAACGCAGTCGTCCCATTTTATAAAGGTCTAATGTCACTCTCCTCTTTAAGCGATCGTTTAAGTCTCCCGGGTACTTGAGCCAGACAGTTATCGCAGTGATTCGAGAGCGTACAATGGAATCTCGAAGGGGTTAAGGAGTCGTCAATGGACATTCCTGCATAATCTAATTTGCGAATCGCGCCCGGAAAGTCGTGCACGCCATAAGCTATCGGTGCCTCTAGTCTCTGGCCCGGAAATGCAAATGCGTCCGAACTAAGGTAGCGGTAACGTAATGCCGAGACACGCGTTGTCCCTGGCGCCCTTTCTCGACGGAAACTATACGGTAGCACCTCGTGAGAGGCCTCATCGACTTCACGTGCCCCCCCCCCCCCCCAACCCGAGGATAAGAAGAATCATCGTAGTGCCCGCTTTATCCATGGGTGATCGTACTCTTAATGAAGCTGGAGCTTCCGGAACGTTACGTTAAAAGCCACTGTATAATATCGTCGGCGGGGCCGGAATAAGGAGGGAACCGAGAGGTTTAGAAGCTTCATTCTGCACGGCGACTGGCGCATTCAGTTCGGGTTTAGTCGTCTTTTCATTGAGATCCGCCAGTGATGAATGCAGGTTGCCACCCTCCTCCCGCCCACACCCGTCGTCCTCATGTGTATAATGAACGAAAACGTCGGCGAGCTACATCATCCTCTTACCAGTTATTAATCTTTTCCTTTTAAGAGATATATCCTCCGAGTCGCATTTTTCCCTTATCGGAGGATCAAAGTTCCGAATAACGTAATGCCGAACAGGAAATTAAAATATCTAGACGTTAAAGGGCACGTACCACCTTTTACCTTTAGATATTTCAGATACGGTAAAGTAGAATCTCTCATAAATTTGCGAATTTTTAGAATCAATATTTACATGGTTTAAACGTGGGTGGATGTATGATTAATAGCAGCACTGACTTTGTAAATATGCGTGTGCACGAGGGCACGTAAAGAATCAGGTCGAACTGAACAGTTATGTCAATACGTGTTTCCATTAGTAACAATAGAACTATATTGACCTTCGCTTTAGTTCATTTAAAGGAGCGACTTGATATATAAATATTTGCCAATAATAAATTAATTTCTGTTCTTCCAACGAATTAAAAGGGAAATAAACGTATTACGTAGCACTTTCACTCGAGCGGAGAGCGGAGCGGGTTAGGTTAAAATCACAATTTATTCTTCCAGGGGGTCTGCAAACTCGATTAGTCGCGTTACAGGCTGTGAAAGAAAGAAACGAGATAAACAGGGAAAATCGTTTATCCCGATGTTCTTGGCGCACTGTTACATTAATGAAAGGACGCAGAGGGAGCTTCCTCCTACTCTTCCCCTCTCACGACGAGCGACTCTCATTATTTTTCGCTCGTCCACCGACTTCGCACTCAGGTGTTGCCGTCTACCTCATCATTGAATTCAAATCTGCATTCGGCAACCGGACTGCGGCGCTAGACTGGAACGGGAGCCGGGGCAAATTTATTCCTCGTCGCTTCATCGATTTGGGATTATATTGCCTTAAGACCTGAATAATATTCATGAGCGACCCGTTATGATTTCAATATTCCCCGTTCTCGCCCTGACACACACCCCTCCAGTCAAAAAATCACGGTTTCATGCGGCTTCGCGATAAACCGGATCGCGCGTAATCGAATACCGCGTTTCACGATTCTTAAAAGAAGTTGGCGGCATTGCCTCTCGCGCACACCCTCTTACTTTCTGAGGCTCGTGGCGGATTCATCGTGGTTGACGCGACACTTCGATCGTAAAAGTCGATTATAGGCACTAGGCGTCAAAACCAGTGACGCACGATATTCTCACGTGGTTGGTTATATCATTCACCGAGCCACGCGGCCTTGCAAATTACCTCTTTTGTTGTAATCGTCTATCGATACACGATTTGGCATTTGAGCTTTTCGGAACAATTGTTTACATTAAACGATATCATATATGAAGCCTCTGAGTGACAGACGCGTTTAAATTCAGTACAACCTACTGATAGAACCAATTTCCACGTTCTCATTACAGTCCAAACCTACAATCCAAGTCTTGTTATCTTTCCCAATGTTTCACATTTTTTCGTCGAGCTTCGTTCAGTTTATTCAATTAAGGTCAATTTTGGTCAGAGTGAATTGATGCACCTGAAGAATTGAAAACCACGCGTTACCATCCCGATAAAAACCAAAAGCGACGAAACGTTGGCGCTTGTAAATGACTTGTAAACGAATATCTATAAGAAAGTTGCAATTTTCTATTTCTCCATTTTCTCGTCCTGTCGGATTACCTTGTCTTAAAGAAGCAGTTGCTTCGAAGCGCTAAGATAAAATCCGTTGATTTTCTTCGAATCATCGGACAAAAGATATTCCGTTTTAAAGTTAGCGTAAACCTCCGGGGAAATTTTAAGCGTCCTGGCAGATGTTAAATGCGAAGTTAACTTCGGCGAGTAGCGCCCAATCGCTCTTTTTCTGCCTATTTTATGCCCTCTCGCTCCATTCTTTTTTCCACCGTTCTCTTTCTCTCACTGTCTGTCTCTTGCCCGCGCGCTCTTCGTCTGCCCGCTTTTCTATTGTTCTTCTTTTCTCTTATCTTAGTGGACTGTTTCCAGCAAATGGCAGAATAAAAAAAAAAGAAAGAAAGAAGGTGCCGCGAAATCCAACCGAGGAAAAAGCGGGCGTGCCGCAGGCAGGCATCGGCGGAGGTGGAAAAGAAATAGAAGTACAGTCTCTCCGCTGCATCTCGATGAATCTCAAATTATTCGTCGGAGCGCTTCAACAGTCTCCCGCTTCCAATAGAAAAATAAAGCATGATCGACAGTTCTTTATTAGATAGCGTTAAGCGCTACGCGTCGTTCAAAAGAGACATACGTTAATTAAAACGTCCGCCTCCTTTAACGACCTTATTCGCGAGAGCCGCTGTTTCTTTATTAACAATTGAGTATTCTTCGAAAGGAGCTACTCTTCTTTTCATTACCTGAAATTGTACAATTTAATCTTTTATAAATAAGTCCCTTCGGATTACTCGATAATCTTCCGTTTTGTCGGTCGAAGATATCCAATTATTATCTCAACATTATTCATTTACGTGAATTCGAAAAGTAACTGTGTTTCTTTTTTTTTTTTTTTTATTTAAACGTTGAAATTTATTGTGATAATTCCGGGAGAACAGCGAAGCCATTATTTTTAACGGCGGGGATTATTACCTATGCGGGGAAAAGAAGAGGAGATTCTGAGAGAATTAATTCATTGTCGACATCACCCACGAGGAGGAATCTCCCGGCTAGTGAAGATAGCTTAGTAGGACGATAAAATCATCCAATTTTCATCATGCCTCCTCCTCCTCCTCTCAGAAGCAAAGCTGGCGTAAGCTTTCTACCTGCCCAGGGAATTACCGTTCGTCTCTTCGCGGGGTTGCGGTTTTAACGATAGTTTATATTTATGCGAATAGTCGCTAAGTCTAAGGTAGTCGTGCCCTGTAATCTTTAACCAAGTCCCCCTGACGTTGATTGTAATTTGTGCTTTCCGGGAATCCCGAAGATCGCAATTAATGACATTATCGTGATTGCAACAACCGAGTTTAACAAACTGCGACGAGATTATTATCGATGTGTTGCCCATTTCTGATCTGAATTTTTCAGCGAAATCTGCAAAATCTGACGCCAATCAATGACGATAATATAACTACGGATATAACTTGTGAAATGAAAAGGATAGCTAAAAAATCTTATCGATCCGAACCAGTTTTCAAGTGCCTCGGAAATTGAAGTTTATTACTGCTTACGCGTACGGCTATGAAGGTGTTCCAACATATCTTCGGATTAAGTTGTTGGATATTTTACTTTCCTTTTTCATTCTAGAAATAACATACTAAGTCTGATGTCGATTTGATCCACGTAATAAGAATGTATCGCTCGCGAAAAGCATTATTTAATATTGCCGAGTGCTCTCGAGGGGAAGTACTTTTAAAAAATTACTTCAAAATAAGCTAACCTTGCTATTTCAACAAGTTTTTTTCGACGATTGTAAAACTTTTTATAATGGACTTATTCCCCTATGAGCATCAGGACGCATACGCGGTTTATAGCCTTTAACATTATGGAATCATATCCGCAACCAGCTTAACTTGGTAAAAATGAATCGTGGAATCCAAAGGACTTCACGTGATGTTATCGTGACAAGTAATGCTTCGTGCACCAACCAACGAGCTTGTGAAATATACGTAAACGAAGGTGAAATTCGCAGTCGGTCATGTAGATGAAGCAAAATTGCAAAAAGGCTGTCATGTCAGTTTTACACGAAACGTTTTTTTTACATAAAATGAATGGGCGGCTTACAGAGAATTCAAAAGCGATTCAAGAATTTCATTAAACAAATATGTAATGAAATGACAGTGAAATTATGTGAAAAATCTTGAAAATTCTATTAAAAGTATTGGATGACAAGTTGGTATTACGCAAGCGATAAATAAAGTATATCCAATTTCTAATTTATGAACCGCACAATAGACGGCAGTCCAACTGACCAATCGAAATTTTATTTTGAGACAATAGTACAATAGAGACTTTGGTATACATGTATATTCTTGCTTGGGCTTCGAGAGAATTCCTCGCGAATATTCCAGACAAAGCAACTGTACGTGGAATATGGAGACAAATAAGATGTACTCGCAGAGTTCGGAATATTGATCATACACATTACGTTTCGATCTAATGCATCGATGTACGTGTTATTAGTAAAGTTTGAAAAATGCTGCAATTAGTGTAGGACGTAAAGTAATGGCTGGAAAATTATAATGCTGCATAATTGCATGCCTCAGACATTTATTGAAACTAAAATTTATGATAAACGCGAACAAGCCGACATCACAAATTGCATTGTGTAATTGGTACAGCCTCGATTGCAAATTTGACTGGTACTGCAAATTCTAATTAATAAATATCGTGATTGCTAATGAATTGTATCTGTCGCGACATAAGGCAACCATAACTTGAACTGATTGCGAATTAATTACTCATATCGTTAGATTTACATATGCAAATTCGCTCCCGTAAACTCGAATCAAGAAGAAGAGCTGTGGGGCGTACACACGTGCATACGTACATTTATCTCGCAAGGGCACAGATTAAATGTGAAAAAGGGATTGCCAAGAATAAATTATGGAAAAGGGGTAAAACTGGAGAAAAAACAAAAGTTTAATCCAATCGTTCATTAAAATCATGTCTCATCGATTTACGTTATTAATATACGAAAGACATCGAGGTACACTTTTCATTCCGTTCGAATGTAAGGTTTGTTTATAACAAGTTTAAAACTTGAGGTATTTATTAATTATGTGTACCATTAATTTATTCTGATGTCTACTGAACCCTTTTTCTTTCTTTTTTTTTTTTGGTAACTTTCGGAGATTTTTAATGAAGATACTTTTTATTCTCTAATTACGTAAAAACATGTGTTACATTTAAATTTATATATCGATAAATCTTTCGTGCGATTATTGTGGAAGTTGCCCAACCATAGCTTCAAGTAAAAACAGTCCTGTCATTGATTGATCTGCTGGCCTCTCGAGTAAGCGTATTCGCATATTCCCAAAGGGTCAACTAAAAACAATTTTCCCTAATTAAACTAGTAAGAGGATTACAATTTAGTACGAAACTATGCGAAGAATCACCCCGTGCTATATTGTTCATTAGTTGTTAGGTGCCTTGTACATAAATATTGTACGTTTAGTGTTCAAAAAATACAAAAGGATAAAGTAAAATACGACTATCACCTGAAATTTGATTTCAATACAAAGCTGCTAAGATCGACGTAATGCGCATAAAAAGTTGTAATTGAAATGAAGCCAGTTTATGGAGGTAAAGGAGCCAGCAATACGTATGAAAGTACATAGAAACAGATTAAATATCAAATAGCAAAGGAGTAACAGCGAAAATATCCATTATCTCGTTCTCTATGTCTGCTCTTTCCGCTGGGATAATCTCAGGAAATTACTGGAAGCCAAAGAATCAGATGAAGGCACGACTGGTAGCAGTAAAGTTAGATAAATGATGAAAAATGAAATCTTTTCTTTGTACGTTTAGGGCGGAAAGAAAAACAACGGAAACTGGTGCAAAAAGGCGGATTATATTATTAAAAAAAAAAAAGAAAGATAAAAAAACGTGCAACAGTTGATCGAACGGCATAGTAGTCTTTGCGATGTAATGACCGTAAATAGTCAGTACCGTAGTGTACATTTTAAAAATGGGTTCTCTGAATGTACGCACGTTCTATGTTACTGGTGCACTGCAATTCTCCATTTTCTTCCATCTATATACATCACCCTATTCTCCATTTCTGTCTCTATCTCTTCCTCATTCTCGCTCTTTTATCGTGTCCCTCTACTACTTTACTGAGTTTCTCTATTCAAGTTGATGCATGTTCTTCAGCCTCTTTATTTCCTCCGAGTTTCACGAGAAAAGCTATAGAAGAAATAAAGCAATAGGGAAAAGAATGCAGCAGCCAGCATGGAAGATTAAGCAAGAAGAAGTACCTTCGTAAGCAAATGACACGGCATTCGGAGATGGTTAAAATAAAGACACTAAGTGACCCGGACAACTTTTTGGCTCTCTCTCCCCTTCATCTCGCGATCTCCTTGGTATTTGCTTGCACGGGTATGCAAATGGGAAGGAAAAAGTCTAGCATGAAGTGCCACGCTTTATTAAATCCTTAATCCTGTTGACTATAAACGAGAGCAGGGGCGATCGAGTAGCACATGAGCATGCGCGTACGACACCGATATTAAGTAGGTACGTAACACGATACCAAGCTGTGAGCTGGCTTAGCAGGTTAAAAGAAGTGGAGGCGATCAAATCGTGAGCGAGTGCTGCTCGAGCATCAGCCTATCCACAAGAAGCTGCCAGAGCGGCCCTTTGCGGCTCTCACGTTCGCTTCTGAATGATTTACGCAGTTTCACCTCTGTTTAGTTAAACAAACGGTCCGCGCAAACTGTTGCAGCCCGTCCCCTATTTCGCATTCCGTTCTCTGTGTTTTGCCGAGTACATCTCGGTAAAGCGTTGTCTACCCAATACCTACGTGCTAACCACACACCGTGATACCCTAGCGGAGGGCCCTTAGCATAGCAGTGGAAGGAAAGAGCCGCCGACGCTGTCGCGGGGTTTGCCGCACAGCATGGGGTTTCCACGAGATGAGTCCCGGTGATTATGGGATCGCTAGTACCTACCCAACGAATGTAAGTATCTTCGCCGCGGAGTCGTACAACATGTGCGTATGTCCATCCGTATGCATTCAGAGGCCCAAGCACACAGGTAACGCAAATATTCTTGTGTTTAATATGTATATATACATAGGTATGTAAATGACCAACTCAATAAATTACATTTATAGATATTTGATTTTTCCCTACGAAAATTGTGAGATTTATATGATTCCTATTATCAGCAGAGATTTATCATGCTTAGATTAATTTATTAAAGCACGTCATTAATTAAAATATGCCGTTGGTTTATTTTTATTGAAAGTCGCGTATGCGTCACTGGTGAAAGTCAAAATTGTTATGCCTCTACCGTGCCTGCATGTGGTCTGCTAGAATTCACGTCAAATTTTCTCTAATGTTTGTTGACAAAAAAAAAAATGAATATATGTAAACATTAAATGTATGTAAAAGTTCAAAAAACCCTGAAGAATGATAAGAAGAAATGTTGAGGGTAGTTTAAAGTGAAATGAACGATGAAAGGAAAAAGAGGGAACTACAGAGAAAGAGAGAGGGAGAGAGAGAGAGAGATTTTGCGAGGCATTTGCTGATGGTATCATCGCCTCGAACAATGTCGTACGTTGTGGCGACTGAAAATCGTTAGGCCGTAGCAACTGGAAGCTTGGCATCGAGACACGAGATCGAAATCACGGTCATCCAGGTTTATTCAAGTACTTATCAATTCGTCGAATGATTAATTAAATGGGAAACTCGCTTCTTAATCGGGAATAGCTGTGGGAAAGAATGAATCTTGTTTCGAGCCATGTACGGTCAATTACTCGGCTCGTGAAATGCTTTGAATAATCAGTACACCATTGTGGTTAATTGGTTTAGAAAAAGCGATCGTATCGAGTGTTGGAAAGTACTCGCTTACAATTAACTGAAACTTACAATTAACGCAGGTGAGAAGAAGCGGCTGTACTCGTCACTTGGAAGGAAAGCTTAAATATACACGTGCGAGAAACGAGCTTTTAACCCAGTCGGTCTTTTTTACGGACTCAAATATGAAGAGGCTCAAGAGTATTCGTGCCCTGCTATGCATGCACGACAAATTCCTGGCTCGGTCCGGAAAGCGATCTGTAGCGGTATCACTCGACTCGCGAAGAATGTAATTAACGTTCCACCGACCGCTGTGGCAACAAAAAAAAAATGTGTGGATTTTTGCCACGTCTATTCTTGCGTGTTAACGCTTCGTTTTGTTCCTCCCTTCTTTAATAGAAGGTATACCTCGTGCCGTGTCCACGCTTAAACTTTCCTTATTACCGCCTCGCACCTTAGCTATTCATCCTCGGGCTGGCTTGGCCGCACATGCCCCGCCGGCACACAAGGGCAGGAATTTCTTTGAATCTTTGCTCGAGACGACAACGCCTGCTCGTGAATTTATTAGGCCGGAAGATCTCGCCGTCATTGCTGCGCATACTCTGCCCCAGGCTAAGGCACATTCGTCCACCATCTAGCAGTCGTCGACGCTGTACTAAGGTGACAGATACAAACTTGTCGACCGCCTACGTTCGCTACAGTTTTGTCCCACCTAACAATTTTCCGCTCTCACTTCACTTATCTCGTGATTAATGCTTCCCGAGGACAGCGACGACTTAATCTTACGACATTCGCCTTACTGCCGGGCTTTTCTTCCTTATCTCATTTTATCGCGACTATTCTCTTCTCGCCTTTCCACGCTGCATTATTCGCAAAAATCCCATCGAGACTCGACACTCGACCGCTCGTTTGCCCAAGTCTCGACTAATATTCCCGCCCATGCGAACTAGCGGTATTCCATCTCGAATGTGCACTGTTGGTAGGTGCTTGATAATTGGACCTATCCAGCCTCGAGTAGTTCGTTCATCTGGCCAATCTTGACACAAGCTTGGCAGACTTATGGCTTGTTAAAATAGAACAGTTATAACTCGCTAAGCTTTTGGATATTGCGAATTCTGATTCGGTTGATATCTATTAGAACGGTTCGTTAGATTCATCATTTCTTATATGATATTTCTCACTAAACAGAATCTATCTCACCCACATCAAATAATCCTAAATGTTTTGCATTATCGTATTAAATTATGGATTTATGCCTATACATATTTTAAGGATTTCACAATTCGTCGTTTCTCTTTTTCCATTCCGTGTTGGCGGCTTAGTTTATACTCGTGGTTAATTTAAACGTTGGTAACGGACTGGCAAGACTCACCGAGATGCAGTATCGGGGATGTTAAAGGTGGTAGCACCGGCAGAGACACCGCATCGTCCCGTCATGGCGTGACAGTAAGAACCGCAAGGGAATGTGGAAAGAGTTGATCCAGAGAAACGCGAGCGATAGATAGATGGATAGGATGGAAAAGGAGGAAGACAGAGGGTCGACGCCACCCACGAACGCAATTCGTAGAGTGGAATGGGACGACCCGATTACGATGCAATCATCCGCGACGTCGCGCATCCACTCTCTTTTTCCACATCGTTGCCGCTTCAACGGCGGACGGAAAATACTTCCCAACGATCTGTCATCCCCAACGACAAGAGAAATGAAATGAACTATGCACCTGCAATTGTGAACATTTTACTTAGAAATTTGAGAGATATTTCGAATTGTCCCTGAAGAGTGTTCTATAATTGCATCTCCTTTCGTACATACTCGCCCGGGCGATTCCAGTCCGATTATTGACGAGTGTGAATACACATTTCAAATTAGTGAGATACGAGAAGTTTGCGTTTTCTATGAGAAGAGACCTAAAGCCAAGAAGAAGTCTTGGCGGTTCGCAAGGAAAAACGGAGATTGCGGGGGCTCGAGGGGAAGTCGAGGCGATACTCTTTCGACCGTTCCCATCAATCTTTCCCTTTTCTCGACTTCTTCGTTCTCCGGCGATTACACGTTTACAGCGCGGGAGCAACTCCACGAAATTGTCGGATAATCGGAGCATTTCGAAATTACCCGTGAAGAGATAAACGCATGCGGGAAGGGGAGAAGAAACAAAGGAGATTACGCACGGCATCGGTCCACCGCGATCGTCCGTGCCGGGATCGTTCGTGTTGCACTCGAATGGCATACATCCGAACCGGTAACTTTGCTCGAATTACTTTTCAAGTTTTTGTCATTGATCGGGAATAATGGCTGTTCTTAATTTGACACTAACCATATGGTATATAAATAATGTACTCTTTTCTTACGTTTATTTTTTTTATTTACCACAAACTATTATCACCTGCGCAAAACCCAACAGATTCATTTGTCTTAAATAATTAATGCAAAAATTTATTACTCAAGATTTAAATCTTCATTACGTACCGACTAATGATTTTCTTGTTTCTCTAGAAGACGTTAACTTTTAAGAGATACTTAGTTAAGTCGTAACTTCCTTACTACCTCAATATCCCCTAAGACTCATACGGCGTAACTGCTCTTGTACAGCAATGCGAACATCTGCAGGAGAATGTCTCAGCAAACGACCGTATTGGAAGTTTGGAAGTTCTAATTTCTACGTTACGGTTATAAAAGAAGGAAAGTGTGTTTCGCGGAGGACTAGAAAATTATAGAACTATGATAAATTAATAAAGTCGTGGTCTCAGGCTACGCAAACGTATACGTAGAGACGAGGTGATGGAGATAAGGCGAGGCATGCGATGGGAACAGAGAGGAAGGTGTAGATAGAGGTACAGAGAGTATGCAGAAGGCAGGGAGAGAGAGAGAGAGAGAGAGATATGTAAATGTGCCCAAATCCAAAGGGAACACACTGGTCACTGCGGTCTACGGACGGTTGCTCCCGTACGTACTTCTCATATAGCGCGCTCGTTGCAAGGCTAATGCTCGTTATCTCGACGTGCTGACTATCTAATGGTCCCCCATAATGGCCAACCAACGATATATTGTCTATTTTACGAAATGTCGACGACACCAATCGTGGCATTATTCCCGCAGATTATTTCTGCTTCACTGTAAAGCAGTAAAGGGTAATCGTTCCACATCTAGACGAACGCTTCATAAAAGCGCGAAATATGTTTTATCAAGAATGGGGTTCCGACTTTCAAATTTTCCAATATTACCTTGTCTTTACTTTTCAAGTCCCCTACAGAGTAATGGCATTCCCATGTATAAAATAGTTCTTCAGGCAACTGTAATAAGTGAAACATAAAAAAAAAAACCAATCACCCGACGATTCTGACTTATCGATCGACTCTTGAGTTTCGTACCGTTTGGCACTTTTGTTTTCTGGGAAAATGGAGCAAAGTAATGGAAGAACAGGACCGAAAATGAAATTGACGACTAATTAAACCGCATTGAGCGCACCAAATATTTAATAATTTTCAATCATGCGGGAATGGCGTCGCAATTATGTACCTCAGAATCCGTAAAGTTTATAATATTCGAGAGCGTGAGCTGTCGAGCGTTCGAAATTGCCTTAGAGAATATAACGCAGACGGTGCGAGTGTGTACACAATCGCCGGTGCATCGGTGTAGAAAGATTTCCGCGCGCCGGACTCGCGGGAGTAAAGGGGAGTTTCCGCCGTTGCGACCCAACAACGCCGAGGAGTTTAATCGAAACTTTATTGGCCCAGACGCCCAGCGGAATCGCCGCAGTATTGCGGCAGATCGGTAGCACCAGGTGCGACGAAATGCTTATATGAACCACGACCACAAAAAGATTGGGATCGTTACGACCGCCTTTCGCTGAAAGAATTGCGCAATTGCGTTTTGACCTTTGCCTAATGGTGCCGTTTTATCGCCGTAAGCGGTGTTTTATGTTTTGATTTTGATTTTGACTTTTTTTTTTGTCAGACATTGCGATAAACCGCATTATTTGACGTAGCGGTTGCGAAAAGTCCAAAGCTCCCGCAGCTTCGATAGAATCCGAATTCGGCACGAATGTAGCGACGGCAGCGGTTTGCGGAACTAGGGAATAATTTTCGGTGCATCCGTGGGAAATTACCGGTTTCTCAGTACTTCTTCCACGGTAATGAGGATCGCATACTACTCTTCCCTTCATTCTTTTTCCCTCGCTCCTGTCGTCTCTCTGTCCCCGAACTAATCTCCCCGAACTATGGAACACGGGAATGTGCGTTTCGCGGAACGAAACAACCGTCTTGTAATGAGTAGGTACTCGAAGTCCACTCCGACTCCCCCTCTCTCCCACACTTTGCCTCTCTCTTCCTCACGATCCCGTACGTCTTGAATCGGAGGCTATCACGGGTGTGTACAGGTATACGGAACTATTGTTAACGCGCGTATGTATCACTGAATATTTATACGTACTATTGCGCGATTAGCGCAAATGTAATTTCAGGTGCAGTTGTAGTACGATATATGTACAATTCTCTCGCGTGCGGAAATGAATGAAATAAGAGGTTCTATTATTTTAGCATCTTATTAAAGTCTTTATTATGTTTACTTGTGAGCACTCGCTGTTTTTCTTTTTTTTCTCTATTTTTTTTTTTACTGTTAAAATTGCACCAAGATCAAAGGTCTACTGTTGCACATGCCGAGATAGTGGAAATACATTTTACGGTCACCGGGGATACATTGTAAAATAAATCGTTCTATAGATTTTAATGAGTAAATTGGATTTTATGTAGATCTCTGTTGATAGGGATCTCGAACAAAAAGCTGAGCAAACCTTTCCCCCTTTATTACGGCAGTAAGTGCGCGCCAGGAGAGAAAAACGATAATCCGGATAACGAGTTGCACTTCCGCTGCACACGGTGGTGCGCGGTCGCGTCGGCGTGCCGCAATAAGGGATATAAACTATACGGTCCGTTTTAAGGAATACCGCGCCGTTGGTGTATACGCAATGTCGCGTCAGAATGACATTGGCGAGGCGCTATAATTCGCGCATCGGGCGCTACAGAGCGCGCGCGGCGATCGCGAAGAGTCAGAACCGGTATCCGTAACGGATGATCCCTCTCTACGAGATCTAGATGCTGCTGCCGGCAATAGATAACTAGATAGCAATGTATGTAAATACAGGCGCGTACGTGCACGTATATACGCGTAGAGACGCGCGAGTATTTACGGTTGTAACGAACGCCCTCGTCCCATTCTGCGATGCATTTCCGAGCCAGCCAAGCTCCGAGTCGTCTTCTATGAGGAAACCGTGGGAATCCGCGCCTCTACGTAAATGCACCTCCGCCGCGTATCCCTTTTCAAGCCGAGCGCGAACGTATCGACGTAACGAGTCACTCGCTGTATTTACGAGCGCCGACGCTCGACGTTCTCCCGCAAATTGTAATATACAATTAGGTGACGAGTGCGCGAAAAACTGACGAAAACTCGAGGCTCGTTATGGAAACGCGCATCATTCTCTCTAGGTGCTCGCTGTCCTATTATTCCGACGATGGACTTGGGGAACGGCTGTTGACCTCGAATTTGGTTCGACATCTGAAATCGCAGCGATAGTTATCGCTATTTATAATTTGGTTAAATCCGATGGACACGTTAGGCCAACTGCTCGAATTCTGGTGGAATCCTCTCCGGAGAGAGATCAATGTTTAGCGAAGGACAAATGTCCAGATCTGTAATAATGTTTCAATGGATTTTCGTTGCGTTTTGATTAGTTGGAAAACCTATAGGTACATCTGACCGATGTGGAAAATCCGATTGCTTTAAAAAGAAAGTGCAAATCCCGCTAATGGGCTGATTTTATAGGTTGATCTTAACCATCTCGTAATAAATGCAAACACGACCCTGTTATCTAATCTGCGCGCGTACTGCCACTGTCACTCTCCGTCTTTGTTTGGCCGACGCGCGTTTCACCTTCGCATCTGGTGTGCATGATTCGATTGTAGGTCATTAGACAATACAACAATCGGGGGCAATACACTAACGACCTGTATTATACATCTCGAAGTTCTAGCGATAAGCGTAATTGGCAATCAGAAATTCCGGATATCTCCTCCTAGTATAGGTAGATGAAAAACCATTCGGATATTGGTCGTACGTAAAGGCAAGCTTTAATCCTACTTGACGATTAATAATTTTGAAAAAATGACGAGGCATTGTCTCATAAGTACATTCAACCTATAGAATGTTCTAACCAAGTTGGCATTCGTTATATACAAGTAAATGCTAGAGCTAACCTAAGAATAAATGTTATTCGAGTCATAAATGAATCGATAAAAGTGCACAGTTACTTGGCGATAATCCCTAAAAGAATAACGGAGAGGAATCATATATAACAAATATGAGCATCCGAGCGGTTCCTCGTGCGTATGTTTGAGTTCTCGCTACGAGCGACAGTTGCTGAATTGAAACCCGAGTTCCGATTCGTTTCTTTGGGAAACATTGCTATACGTATATACGTACCGGTAATAACAATGCGAAGTGCTTGTCAAACACAGTAGACATTCGCCGAGATTCAAAAGTACCGAACGAAAAAGCTAACAAGAGCCCAACTGACTATATATGCATATATACCCGGCAGAGAGCTGATTGCGTATAAATATGCGCCAAGTACACAGCGACATACGCGGAATTTGATATCTAATTTGATATTTAACATTAAAAGGACAACAAACGCATTCGCAAAAAGGTTGAATGCGGCTTGATTAACGGGAGACAGATCTAATTAGTGTGCCCCCATTCGCGTCATTTCGTTAGCAGTGTTTTTCAGCTCCCGCTGCGCGCACCCGTGTACTATATTTTTGAGTCGTTAAGAGGTGTATTAAATTAAAACGGAATATGCAATTTTACCGGCAGCATAGCGTGCCGAACGCTTATTCTATATTATTATGTGTGTTTAAGCGTAATCCGATTACAACGAGGACATTTAATGACATCCATTTCATCTCATAATTCGGGTTCTATCAAACTAATTTGTATGTAACGTTTCGGAAATTCCGTTTTCTGCCGTAATTCTCGGCTATTTTCTGTTATACTAAATATCATTACATCAATTCATATATTTCAGCGTCATGCACGATAAAGTATCCGAAGCGCCACGTTAATCGCAGCGCATAAACTTATTCGTTTTCGGATGAATTTGCTTTACAGTATATATGTAAATCATTATTATTGATCATCGTTTCATCCCATTAGCCGTTATCGTTGACTTTTTTACAATGTATTCATTCCATCATTTGTAAACGTATGCATCTCGTTTCGCGAAAGTCGAATCTTGACAATCAGAAAATAAATTCTACTTTAGCAATCGCATCATTTGATGTTTTTTTCCCTGTGTGAATTTTTTTACAGCTGGAATGACAGTACTTACAATGGTCTTGACTTAATCGAGTAGGAATAAAGTATTGTCTTTATAATTTGTCTTTATATATGGATTGATTTCTTCAATATTTACATTGCAAGACTTGTGCACAAGTCAGATGTTCCATCATTTTAATGTACGTTATACATTTTATGACTAATTTTATGACAAATTATTAATGTGGGTTATGCTTATCGTACTATTATTGTCTTCTTATTATTAATATAGTTTATGATTTAACGATATTCTGTTACTCTGTGCTTTTTCTCAAAACTCATTGTAGAATATTTATAACGGACTTTCCAAAAGACAACTTTGAACCATTTCCCCGCGAATGTCTCTCGTATGTCCATTCTCAGATGCCATGGAGTAACCCACGAATTTTTACGTTTTCTGTTTCAGGTAAGTTAAACGACCCACGTTTATCACCGCTGATCTATAAAAATGTGCGGACGAAAAATCCGAGAAGCCAGTATGTATAGCAGAGAAACTGCTGCCGCTGGAGCTGATGCATGCACGTGTTTCGCCCGAGCAAGAGCTCCTGTTATAGGATGTAAGCTCGAAACGTCGAGCCATCTGTCGGCTTCACGGGCTAAAGCCCTTCCATGACACTTGTTACGTAAATATGACACCATTATTTTCTTCGCGGGCTGCTGCATACTCGCGGAAAGCCTCTCCGCGAAAGCCCACTACTGTAGGAAAACATCGGACTGCATCCATCCCCACCCATGTCGAGGTATGAAAAGCGGATAACTGGTCTTGAACCACTAACGTTTATATACCGACTGCGGTACGCGCTGAATAAGTTTCGCACACTAGAGAACCTCTTTTTCATATTACAATATGCTGTCGGAGCTTATGGAGGCGATATTTTTCGTGGACTTGCTTTTTTAAGACGTCTTGCAACAAATATCGATGACGGAATGACTTCTTTCCAGACAATAATTAACGAGACCAGTAATTTACATATTCGAACACGAATTGCACCGCAGAATGACAAAAGTTTGAATAAAGTCGAATATATGATAGATTTCACAATATTGAATTCTAGTTTGGACATAAAATCGCGTATATCCCCGAGCAGAAGAGCGCGATAATACGAGAAGTTTCGAGAGAGAGAAAAAAAAATCAGCGCTATAAATTCTCGGATAATTTATCATCAAGTTCGCGCGAACGCTTTGAAATGCGATATTATTTATAGCTTTTCGCGTAATGAGTAAGACCGTACATTTATTTTGGCGCTCTTTCAAAGCTCGCGCACCAGCGAAAAAGAAAGACGCGTCACGGTTATAGGTAACGAGATAAATCTCACTTTCCGATCCCTCCTACGAGAGAGGGAGCGAGCGAGAGAGAGAGAGAGAGCATCCCTCGGTACCGGCTAACGCCGCTACGGCAAATAAACGTCGGGCACTCTGACACCTCCCGCGCACGTAATCACGCGTTCGAGTGAGAATACGCGCATTAATGACCCGTACGGTATGCACGTTCAAATCGCACGGGAAACTGGCCGGCCCTTCCCGATAAGGGGGTAAAGAAAAGAGACGCGGCACGAGTTCAGGACGAGAAAGACGGCAATAAGTAATTTGCCCGTGATAGCCTGGCGATGGGGAAAAATCGTTGTTTCGAGAATCGCAAAGCATTCTCGTAGCACGTTAATGTTTACACTTATGATAAGTTCTGCTAGTATGTCACTTGAAAAGGAACGAACGGATCCGAAAGAAATTGCGCACAATTACTTCACGTTATAACATTTGTTAGGTTAGGAATGCAGTTTTTAAATATGGAAATCAATCAACAATTGAGCACTTGGCTAAAAGTGGTCGAAAAAAGGGTCATAAGTACCCAAAAATGGAAATAAAGATTGACTGGAATAAACGAGCATCTTTCCATGTCAATTTGAGCTTGGGCCAATAAACCAAAACAACCAGAAGAACGAACCAGACTAAGAATTCTACAAAATCCAACATAAAGGTGAATAATATGGAAGACAAAGTTGTACAAGACTCGCATCATTATTCTGGTTGCTTTTAACTGTTGGGCACTACATTACTTAACAGTTCGTACAAGTCTCGTCGTTGAGCGAACAACGCGCATTCATGCACAGTGGAAAGTCAAATAAGGACCCTTTTCATGTAATTCACAATACGCGGCAGATCCTTGAACGGAACGGAACAGAACGGAACGGCACGGAACTGTGCTAGTAGTGCGGATAGGTACTGTCTGTGGAAGCTCGCTCCGCGGAAGAATACGGGCATGTAGAGTCGTCGGGTGTATCAGTGGCGTACTCTACCCTGTTACTATTATGCTCGAACCTACAATGGTACAAGCGAATCCAAACATTTGCGAGTGCTCTTTTCGTAAACGCGAAGCTCCGCGGGGCTCGTTTGTTTTGTAGCGCCTTTCATGCGCGACATTCGTTTAAATGGATAATAATTCCCGACGCTTCACCCTCAAGACCACCAGTCGCTGAAGGAATTCGCCGTTACCTCCACGACTCGCGTAGCCATTAGCCGGGCAAATCGCCAAGGCAACAAAGAAGTCGCCACGTCGAGTAACGACTCGAAACCTCTGGATCGCTGGATGATCGTTTACGTAATACGAATGATGAACTGATAATCAAAAGGTACATCCATATCATTCATTGCGTTTCAACAGAACACAAAGAAGTCATTCGATGACGTTACGATTGATCCTAAAAATTCCAAGTCATTTTGACGGCTTCATCCAAATTTTATTAAATATGGAATATTTAGGATATTGAAGTGTCTCTTCATTCCATCTAGTTTATAATTATAAAAGTATCAAACAAAAAAAAAGCAAGGCCGTAAATTGGTTTCGGTTGCGGTAAATCGAATTTTGCCGACGCATTTGATCGAATGCGAACAATTAATTTTTCCGAGTATAGGAAGCGTTTATAAGCGCACTCGATCAGCTCAGTTATAGCGGCCTGGGCGGAGGCGTGGTAGAATTGCTATTCGAAATGCGTACATATCAAATTACGAGTTCATACTAAGCGAGTTCTTGGCGTGAGTAACAGTCTCTGGGATCCATGACAAGGTATGAATGAAGTGTTCTTAATAAAATATAGTTGAGAGAATGCACACTCGCAGTAAATATATGAATATCTATATATATATATATATATGTATGACCGGGGTTCCGGCAGGGCCTTCAAGTTTTCACGTTGCATTGTATATGTTCAAGTTATATAGGAAATCGCATTCTACAATTGATTATTCATTTTATTGTTTCAGTGATTGCATTTTACCGTTTACTTCGATCTATTGTTGCATTGTATTACTCTCATCTTAATAGATTTCAAAAACCGCATGGCAGAGCAATTTCGATTACGTAAAAAGTTTATCGAAAACGTTAGAATTATAATAACGAAAGATCAACGCGATTAAAAGTAGAAGGGGATGTAAATCCCAAGACGAACATGCGAGATGGATGGAGAGATATTGATTATTGATTATTATTGTGTCGCTATCCAGAGAATATTATCGTAGTTGGTTTCTTCGGTAAAGTATTTATTACTTCGGTTTAGTAATATTCGCTATTTCGCCTATTCTGTTGGAATTAAATTCTAAACCACTTTTACTGAGGATAGGATTAAGTCAGAAACGCATTTGCACACGTACAGTTTGCAATGTAAAAATCGTTGAAATTCGATCTACCTCCCGAAAGCGTGAACTCGACTAGCGCGTTTTGTTTTTTTTTTCTCCTCCCGTGCTTTCCTAAAGCTGGATTACCGTTACCATCGCACAGTGGCCGGTCCTTTCAGATACTCGAGCCTTGCATCGCGTACGTCGACGATAGCCAACCAATGCACTAGCGTGTGCGCGTCCGTATCCCTTCGCGCAGTCGAGTCTTTTTGGTTGTGGGTGTACAATGGAGTCGAATAACGGCCCAGTCTTCGACAGGGGCTAAACCCTTTCACTTCTTCCAGTTTTCGTCTCTTTCACAACCGGGCCCGCTCGTTGCCTTCCCTCGCGCTTACTCCTTCTCGTTAATGGTCTCTTTGATTACTTTTTGCAACGTTTTTCCAACTCATTATTTCCTCCGTTTGAAAATAGTTCATATCTGTCGGGTAAATCAGAGCTTCCCACTCGACAAATCCCTTTCAACACTTTAATCCTGCGGTACTGACTCAATAAGCGACATGTAACAAATGGCATCAATTCACTCTTCGTACTTAATAAGACATTGATTTTCTCTATCAATGATCATTGACCGTGTCGAACTAATCGACGAAGCGTACGCGCGGCAGCCAGAGGTATATGATAAGTCATACCGTCCGTCGCGTCAGTCTTGTGTTTCCATCGGCCTTCAAATTACCGTTAAGCCCTTGATCGCAATTTAACCCCGAGGCTAGTAATACCGGATCGCAGCGTCTTGGCGATTACCTCACCGTGCGGCTGCGTATAAGAAAGCAATCGTTCAATGTGATCCTTCTCTCTCTCTATCTCCCTCTTATTCTTTGAGCCCCCCCCCCCCCCTCCCCCTTACTCCGTTTATTCAACCAACCACTGCGTTATTTAATGGTTGCTGGATACAACACGTAACTTTTACAACATTCGAATCGCAATACGTCCAAGTAGAAATAAAAATATAATTCGCGTGTTACCGTATCAAACGAGTAGCTGCTACTGTCTGCTGAATTCGCAATCAATGTATTCCGCTTGTACCGAGAACCGGAAATTAATTTGCCTTCAATGGCTACGTAACCACCGAGAAGTGCGGAAATGACGGGGAAACAATTACAAGAGGAAATGACGAACTGACCATTTCAAAAAGATCCATCTTCTTCCCTCACTGGGTGCAGACAATTGTTTTCTTTCAATTTTTCAGGGGTAAATATTTCATTAGGTACAGTAGCGGACTTTTCGCAGATGCCGCATTTCAGCGCTAGCCTGCAAGTTTGGCGCTCCGACAATATTTGGTCAGCGCCCCAAGCCTGACGTATAATACGAAGGGATGAACCAAGGTACAACTTTCATCAGCAGCCGATAGTATTCGAGCGGAAGCTAATGGTTGCAACTTCAGTGAACTATTGGTTCGCAGTATGGGGATCGTCGATATATTTTTTGGTTTTCGCAGTCCGCAACGACGCCGAGGCGAGATACCGAAGCTGGTATATTATTGCAGGGATTAAATACCTTCCCCGGCTGATTGATGTATGTATGCACACAAGAACGTTTAAACCTTTGTCGAGAATATCGCCCACGCTCGCGAGCCACTCTAGGAATCGTCCGCGTTGTTCTTCCTCTTCCTACACTTTCCACCATTAAATCCCGTTCATGAGCCCTACGGAACATATCCAGCTCAGGTCACCAACTCCCTCTTTAACTGTATTGCGATGCTGCGATATATCGACGTCGAGAGTGCGAAACCCGGTTACTACCTTTTCATTCATCTCCACGTTCAGGACTGGTAAAGTTAAGTGCCTATCTGTTGACGCGTTTAACTGGTCAAACGATTCAGTGTTTTTCTCACGAGTTTCCGGTGGAATTTTCTGCGAGCACTCCATGAAATTGTAACTAAGTAATCTCGCAGTAGCAAAAGTCAGTGTTACTTGGCCTATTCATGTTCCCGATATTTTCCGGGAAGTTTCATTTTATGAAGATGGTGTTACATACATTCTTTGAATTTTTATTGCAAATGTGTCGATTGGTCGTTTCAGTCATTTATTTACAAACACATGGCGCTGCCTCCCTGCGAGTCATCACGGGAAAACGGTATATATGGCATCGACTCGAGAGCAAGGACTCTAAAACCCGCAGTCGGGCGATGTAATTGCGTAGTACACGCCAACTAGAGATTCCGTTTCGCGTTAAGACTCGGACGATCGCGCCAGTTTGAGATTGCAACCGGAAGCGAGCGTTTTCAGCACACGAGGGAGATTAGGAGACGTCCATCTCACAAATTGCAACAAATCAAAATCGGTACAGTTGAATTCGATCCGAGGAATAAGAAGAAACGACAGAGATTAAAGCTTGAAAGTAAAAAATGATCGACGACTGAAGAGAGACAGAGAGAGGTAGAGAGATAGGAGGGGGTTCATCGGATAAACTCTGCGTCCGGTCACGCAGCCATCGGAATGAGGAAATTCGAGAAAAAGACGCGGAAGAACGAGAAACGCGACCGTGCTGAACGGTATAACGGATGAATTTCGCCGGTCCCGATTGTAGGTGTGGGGCGGAGGGGGGAGGGTAAGCGTGGTTACCATCCGTTTCGTGGGGACTCGCGACCCAAGTCGCGAGATCGCGGCTCGTCTCCGATTCGATGCTCCGGGGACTGATCCGTGCCCAATGAATAATTCATCGAACGGTCCGCGGATAAGGTCGAAGTGAAAGGATGAAAAAAAGCAAAACCCGAAACCGAACGCGATGCGGTTCACATGGAGCATCATCATCCATCCTTCACGGTCCAGGGCATTGTAAACATCGTGCCCGAGATACTCGATGACAGGGAAATTACGTCTGGTAATTTGTTACATTTCAAATGCGAATACGCTCCCTCGATGCCGCGGCGATTCTATTTCAACGATTTGCCATTGAGCGCGACCGTTATCGCTAGATAAAATGGAACTGTCGCATAAATCATATCACCGGACAAAAATTTGCCATTCACTGTTCTGCCGGAGGAATCTACCGACGTCTCGGATGAATTCATATTTATCGCAGTTTGTAACTTTTCATGGGTTGCCAATAAAGTTATCGCTCTTGTAACACTTAAGCCATTTGTAATGCTGGGAACTTAAATGTATCGGATATGTACATACGGTATATCTCTCTTGTTACGCGAACAGTAAGTCGCGCTTGCAAGAAAAATGCTCGCACGGGCAGAAGACGACTGCATTTTGTCTTCGAGTACACGAGGCACGTGAAGGGCTGCACTCGGCCCATTGCCCTGATTTTCTGCATACGAGACAACGGATGGGCCTCCGCTTTAATCCGACAAATTTATCTTCCTCTCGGAAATGTCCGGATGAACCATGTCCATTCGGGTCGAGCGATGTAGTGTGAATTTTCGAGTAGCGCTCAACCTTGCGGAAGAGTCATTTCAAGTGAGACGCATAATTCGCCGCTGGCATATATACGTCACGTTCAGGAATATGCGTATCGTAATCGAAAAATAACTCGACAAAAAACTACATTTCGTTTCACGATAACACCTATACTATACATTGAAAAGAATGAGGTATTACGCGTATGTCATATAATTTTTCATTAGGAAATCGATCGTTTCTCTCTCCATTTTCTTCCTCGATGCTGTCCTCGGTTGCTCATCCATTCCTCCTCCGATATTTAAATGTCCCGAGTATTTACCTAGAATTACGATCAAGGAAACCTCGACGTCGTGCCGTCGGCTTTACGCACGTATCGAGGGATTATCCTAAAACATCGATCGAATGCATTAACATAGGGAAACGCTTATCAGTGTCGTCGCTGGAGCAAATATTCATCAGCATCGCAATTAATATGCTAATCCCCTGAAATAATTAAACGAAAGACATTTTCGACCGATATTATCGACCAAGCATGCCGACTCGCGAATAGGTGTGTAGCTCATCGGTGGCCTAGGCCAGTGCTTATTTATCGCCCCAACACCTCGCGGTTACGTATTACCACCTGGTACCGCTTACGTTGCTGAAATGCGCACGACGAGTTTTACCCCCCCCCCCCCCCGGGGTTTCTTCCTCCCTCCTGCCCCCCCTCCCGTTCCTTAAAGCCCCCCGCCGGGTTTCGCCCCCCCCCCCCCCCCCCGCCCCTACCGACCGTGCACGCACATGCGAGTATATAAATCGACGCTTCAACGTAACCCCCTCACGATCCTCTGACAACCCTCGCGGAGGGAACTCATTACAGGGTTTCACCGTGCCTTCGCCGCGATTACATTACATTATTTGTAATTGATCGCGGCACATGTACGACGTCTGCATGACTTTTATAAAATAAACTCGTTACCCAAGCCACGAGAAATATATAATTGATCTCATACATATCTTTGCGTGTGTATATATATGTATATGTATATTTATATATATGAACACATATATAGTATAGTTTATATATATATATATATATAAAGATGCATATATAACTAAGAGCGAAAGCCTTCTCTCATCCAGCTCGTATGGCGTGTTTCGAACCAAATGAGGAGCGATCTCATACGATCCGCCTCGTTCCGGCAACGAGCAGCCAGACATTTGCCAAGATCGACATCGATTTAAAAGCAATCGTATCTTGATTGCCCCGCATAGTCATCGTTAGTCCTTTTTTCGTCATTCTTCTTAAGCTAACGAGATTTACTTAATAACCATTGATCAGTTATTCGTTAATGATAATTGATTAATAATTGATCCTTTACGCGATAGTATTCCTCGCGCGGTTATTAAGTAGTATTACAATAAATTGATGATTATACGTCTCGGGCTCTGCCTTTAATGGTTTGATTAAAAGACATCGAAACGGGCTTTTCTTTTTTCTTCGCGTTGGCGCTTTACTTACGCCCAGGGTACGTATTATCGCCTAAGTTTAATGCACGTTACGAACGCGCGACGATGTCTTATTTTTAATTTGCCATCTCGAACGGAGCTTGGGAATTTATTGTTAAACAGTTGACTAATTAACCATTAAATTTCGCGTCAAAAGTTTATTGGATATATTCAGCCAAGTTTCAATTAAGTTTATCGAAAAAGAAACGCGCCACTCGATTACCTTACGAATTAATTACGGTTTAATGATACTGCGCTTTTTTATCGCTTATAATTTAGCAATGTCCACTATATATCTTAATGCCGGACGAAAATTGTTTTGCGGCTATGTCATTAGCTAACTTCTCTAGACGATCTTCCATATATAAAATGCACACGAAGCAAGCTCTTCAATCAATTTTTGCAACAATCATCGTAATTTGCGGCAATGTTAGGAAACCCATAGCCTAGCGACTGTGCTTCACTTCATGGGATATTGATCGATAGAGGAATGCGACTACCAGGCGAGATCGTTAACACCTGCAGCAAATTGCATTTACGACCAATGCACCCGTAACCATAAACCTACGCGAGCGGAAATGATAGACCAACCACGAAGCTTCGTTGTCTTTGTCGCGTTCTAGCCAATTCGCATTGCCGAAGCTTCCTTAATGGAAAATTAGATGGAAAAGCACACATTATTATCTTTTCTTTTTTTTTTTTTGTTACGTGAAACTCTACAATTTTGTACACTATGCTTTTTCTTCAGGAAGGTTTTCCATTTCAGTGCTTTTCCTAGAATATCGCCATTTTTTTTTAGCAACGGACCGATGCAGTATACTCGACTTATCCGAAGGTCTTAGTTGACCGCAATAATTTACTACAAGCCCACGTCGGGTCGCTTATTTCCGACACGCATGTTCGAGTATTCATCCCGCTGGTCCGAGAAAAAAATGCAGTTTCCGAGTAGAAACGGTTATATCATATCGCAGGCGAACGAGCGACGACTAGGTACCACTCGGTAAGCACGGTTGCACGGAGTAAATACCGTTTGCATAGAATTTTAATGCGATTTTCACCGACAATCCGGAGGTGCGCACCGGCTCCTGTTACACGTTTGACACCGCCGTTTGCGATGGTACGCGCTACGCTGCACGCTACATTGTTGCGTAATAGCAACCATAACCTCTAGCCCCGTTTTCTTCCGGAACGCATCTTGAAGATCGGCACGCACCTCTCTCTCTCTCTCTGTCTCTCTCTGGCGTCGCCTCGTTATCCCTCTGATTATCCGGTAGCGCACTGGCAGCAGCGTTTACCGTGCAAGGCTATTGCGTCGGTATAATACATCGCGGGTGCTGCCGCTTGCGTGACGCAATGCCCTGAGATTCGTTTGCGAGCTGAGCCAGGAACATTCTGAGAATCGCCATTTTTTTCGAAGATTCCGTCCGGTTGCTTCGGTAGGCGGAACACTCAGTCTATTTACTCTTTTCAACGTATGGCCTTCCGCGATCGCGTCCTCCTCTTCGAAGCTGGTTATTCGGGTAAATCTTTCAACTCGTCTTCGTCCACGTTTGCCCATCATCTTAGTTGGTGGTGGAATATCACCTTTTAAAAGTGCAGATTCTCACTGGAAGTGTGTACGCCACTTTTGGTACGCTTTGCTCCGGGTGCAACTTCCGATGGCTGCCTGCTCAAAGATGCTGAACCCGCGAGGATCTTCTTTTTTTTGGAGAAAAATTTTTTATATATGGGGTAAAAGACTCGGGTGAAATCGACCGCCCTTTACGAAACATTCGATGATTGCATATTCCCGGGGATTTTCGATCCAATGACCTAGACGCGATTCAACTATCCCAGACTGTATTCGGCGAGCCGTACGTCCGATTGAGGACATCAAAGGAATCCTTTACGTTGGATTGTATCACCCGCTTTGCCTCCAATATTGGATTTACTTAATGATGCTACCGGACGACGGGTTTTCAGCATCGGTAGTAGAAATTCATTTTGGAAAAGATCAGTTCATGCAATGGATGCTACATTGTTACAGTTTTGTATATACTCGTGATGCATTGCTCCTTGACATTCACATCAATCGCGAGACAGACTTGACGTTGCGAGAGATTTTTTCGATCCCGCCGGAGGAATGAATGAAAAACGTAATTTCTCAGCGAATCATTTGCGTAGGCATTCCGCTCACGCACTTTTCGTTTCGCTGCGTAGCTCGCGATCGGCTTCGCTCGCAGCTTTAATTACTACATAAAAGTTCACTTCGCCATCGCGGAATATGCATGCGCAAATTACGAAGTTTCGTTCATTATTAAACGTAATTGTTCAATTTTCAAGGGCAAGTATGCGTATACATACGTATACGCTCACTCGCGTCTGTAGGCATTCATCAGAGACTCCGCTCGGATTTTCTTCCTGCGCTGCTTTTTATCGATCGCTATCGCGTGAATTGCGAGGCTATTATTATACGTAGGTGAACGTACGCGCCGCGAAGCGACCGACGCGTCAGTCAAGGTGCCAGCAGGAATGCTGTAAAATGGCCCAATTAGCTCTCGGCTCCCGACGAAAAAAGTAATGCGGATAAAAGTCTCGCCCGGTACGAAGCGGCACCTTCCGTTTTTGTTGGGTATGCCGCAACAGCAGCGGAACTGTTCGCGTCGTGCATCATGCGCGATCTACCGACACTCCAACGGCGCCAATGAGAATGCGGAATCAGTGATTATCCCTCCCAACCCGGTGCGAGAGTCCCGCGTCAATGACATTCGGCACGTTATTCGTCAACAAATATCGTCAACGCGCGCCCGCTTGTTTTGTCGTCAATTTAAAGCTATACCACCAGCTAATATATGTGCTTCGACATCCAACGTCGAAATCAATGAAATCATTTTAGACGTCTGATAATCCGCATCCTGCGCTTTGGATGGAAAAAAAATGGATCCATTAGTTAGGACGTGCGAATGCGTTGGTAGCTTCATCACTGTAATATGAGATTGCGCTCGAGAAGAATGTCTCCCAACCAGGAAAATCTGCAAAAGGACTAAAGCAGGTAGCGTTGATGAGAAAACAGCTCGATCTTGATGTCAGGAGCAGCAAAGCCAAGACGTAAAGGCATAAACAACAGATGACATGGAACCGCATTACTTACAAACCCAACCCTTGGCTCCTGCCATAAAGAAGCGTCCTGATACGCATAATTGCTCCTGGTTACGCACGGTTACGCGTCGCGGCCAATAAGATGAACGAAACCGAGCAGCGTTCGCTGCCAGTCGTACCGGTGCTAGCTGAAACGGCCTCGCGTCTCCTTCCTGCGCTCACCGAGCACGAGTCCCTCGGTGGTACATCCGGGTGTAGAAACATAGCAACGGCTAACGCTCATTTTTCAGGTTTGCCCGAGAGCGCCTCTAGTTTTGACATTTTTGCACTCCTCATATATACGCACAACCGGTAGACCGATGTAAAATTGCCTAGTCAAGCAGGTCACGGCATAATTACGGCCAGTGCAAATTGATCGGCCGATTTAATGCGGCCTTTCGGAAGCCCCGGTCGCTGCTCTTTTCTTAGTACCTCGTAATTAATTTAATAACGTACAATCACACACGAGAGCTCCGCGCATCTCGGCAAATAGTAAATCAACAAATTAAACGAGCCACTAAATCCGCATAAATCCAAGCCAATGTTGCGCGGATACGGCAGAATGTGGAAGAATGCCGCCTCTTGCTCTGGGAAAGAACAGTGGCAGTAAGGTGGTGGCGGAAAATAATATGCCATTTGCTAGTTGAAAATAGTTGGGCAAATAATGTTTCTTCTAATTAGGCGCGTTTCCTGCTCGTAATTGTACACGGTGATCGGTTACCTGCATAGTAATCTTTGGTATTTTTACGATACAATGTAATGACAGAGTACGCGGATTTGATAATGAATAATTGACTTTACTAAATCAGTCAATCGAAAATTAATCGTCAAATTAATCATCTTTAGGTGGTTATTTATACGATACAGTCATACGAAGTAGTTTATGTAATATTCAAATTCGTTCAGTGAATCCCCCCCCCCCCCTCCTCATAAATACGTTCAAATTTTATCAATATTTGCATATTCGTTTTAGCTATTGTTATTTCTGCAATTTTTGCTATTTCATGTATTTATAACCGTTGCTTCTAAACTTTGTGCACATCTTTCAATTATTGTTAACGTTTTGCCATCTTTTATGACGTTAAGAGTCTGTTATTTGTTTATGTTTAAAATAATTTACAATCTACGTTGGTTGAGAGTGCAAGGTAGGTTAATCACGTTTAATTTGCTGCGGGATCTTTTTACCGTCTTAAAAGAGTTTCCCTCGAATAAAGTAAATAAAATTTAATAGAATGATTAAAATCTTAACGAGTATTTACAGAATTTCGAAACTCTGGCTCGAGATTTCTGTTTGCTAATTTATTTCTCATGGCAAATCCTATTTCAGAAATTATTACGAAAAATTAAATGAAAAAAAAGAAAAAAAATGGTATATAACATTGATATATATGTCGTATCGGTATATATAACGTTGACCCCGAGTCCGTATACTCGAGAAAATTTGATGAATTTATTAATAAGGAAATCGAGAATTTCTATATACGCAATTTGAAAATCAAAATCGACATTTATTAAATCGTTTCCTGGGTCCATGCGCGACAAACTCGTAAATCACGTAAAAGTCGTCGGTTTATTTCCACTTGGCTACCCGGAGGCAACTTTAATCGCGAAGTTTGTCCCCGAGGGTCCGCGCCTGTTGCGTGCTTTTATCGGCCCTTCAGCATCGTTTTCCTTCGTTCTCGGTATACGGCGTGATGCGACGTTTGCGCGGCTTCCTACCTGGGGGACCGCGAAACACCATCTCTACAACGTAACTGAGACTCGATTATACATATACACACACACACACACATGCGTGCATGCATGAATGTACGTATATATATATATATATATATATATATATATATATAACCATATTTGTGCAGGAGTGCATCCATATGTATGTATAGTTAAGTAACTCTTTCACTCTCCGATGTTTAAGGCCATCGTCTCTCACTTTTGGTTTCTCCGGGACAACATGCGTATAGATCGCGTGTCCACAACAAACGACGGAACTCGCCTTGTCGTGCAGTCCTCGCCGAGGCCGCTGGCCGTAAAACCGAGAGACTCGGATCGAGTAAGTTGTATACGGGCATATATGTATGTAGAGGGACATAAGGAAGAGGCCGCGAACGACCCGCGAGACACTACTCACCGACAGAGGAAGTCCCTCTCCCCGAGGCAGAGCTCCAAGCAGTGCTGACGCGAGGACGCGTTGGTGGTTCGCCGCGTGTGACCCTGAAGCCGGTGTTCTTGCACTCTGTCGATGCACCACGCTCGCTCGCACGGCTTCACCGACAGGCAGCTCTTCTGCGCGTAAATCGTGAACACGGGGAACTGAGACTGCGTCAGCGCACCTGTGAACAATCGTGACACAACCTGTTACATGGCGCCATTCGGTCAAATTCATCTTGGTGGAATACATATATACAAACATACATACAAGAACACGTGATCAATTACATATATATATATATATATATATATACAAGAAGGCGTCGTAATTTGTCGTTGGCGAATGTATTAGCTTTATCGCGGTTATACCTGAAAATGAAAGAGACTTTTCTTCTCTTTCTTAAATCAAATTGTTCAAGTTTTTCACTTATTGTTTTATTTTACGCGAGCATTTTCATACATCCTATAGTAATAGTACAAATATAAAAATATCCTACAAATATCAGACGACGAAGACTACTTTGCATATCGTCTTTCATCACTCGTTACACTC
Source organism: Trichopria nigra (assembly GCA_030522945.1). Taxonomy (NCBI): domain Eukaryota; kingdom Metazoa; phylum Arthropoda; class Insecta; order Hymenoptera; family Diapriidae; genus Trichopria; species Trichopria nigra. Next base: position 47,598 of record JAPYZR010000009.1, on the reverse strand, counting down.
TTTCATTACTCGTTAGAATTTCGAGGCATTTCTTCCTAAAGAATGATGGAGTCGTTACGCGGCAAAGTGAGAAATGAAAATTGGCCAGGGAAACGCGACGTCCTCAAAGTACAGCAATTAATATCCGTGCGGTGGGTTAGATTCGCTCTCGACAATGACTCGCGACAAACTTTCCGGCGGTTCGCTGCACGTCATCGATCATATGGAGACGTTCGATATTATGAATTTTTCCCCATTCCCTCTTGCGCCTCGCCATTAATTCAATTATACGCGTAATCGACGCCGTAACCCGGACTTTCCAATGTCAATGTCGAACGGCTAGACGAATGCAGCCAGTAACGCCAGTAGCGACTTTGAAACGATAGTCGGTAGTGCGGGATAATATCTATTCGTCTGTCGGATAGAAATTTGAAATTGTAGGAAGACGTTACTCGTTACGGCACGAAGCAAATCGTATTATAGCGATTGGAGCCCATTTCCGGAGGACTTACATGTGAAAGACAGGTACTACTTACCGAGGGGCATAATGCGGTAGAATTACAGGGTAATGGAGCGTTATGAGGCCTCTGAGTACATTCGCGTAGTCCGGGGAATTTTATAATCGGTAAGGATCCAAAGTTTCGTTCGCACCCTTTGGTCTGCGCTGCGGCTTAATCGCCCAGGGCAAAGGCCCGCTGAAATCATCCGACACTCTTATCATCCGGATATTTACCGATACTTCCCTCGTGCGCTGTTTCAATTCATGATCTCAATTGTGCCCATATATTGCAAGAATCTAAGGCACCATACCCCAACTTAATGGTCATGATGCGTTTCGGCGATCTATTTGCCTACCGTGAATTCTGTGGATTAACTTGTTAGCCAAGTTAATTCCACCGCGGGCGTAATGGCATCTTTCAATTTCCGATTTCGATGCCGATGCCGATGCCTTTCGATCCAGTAGCCGCGCGATGAGTCGAATCCCGCCTTGAGGGTAGGAACGTAGGAAGGTACGTGGGAAGGCGAAGTTAAATCTGATGAGATCTAATGATGGCCGTAATGACCGGCGTACGATGCATATTTACCTTTGTGATGCAAAGCGAGAGAGTGCGATTTTCCGGTGCGTTAAGACTTTTTCTACGACTGGTATCACCGGACGGGGAAAGGCCAGTAATTTATCGACGCGCCACAGAAAGAATGAGCATGCGAACGGACGTCGATGGAACCTAATTCATTTAACATATCCAGCACCGATGATCATCAAGAAATAATAATCCGGCGAGTAACATGCGAGGGTCACGAAAGGCCTTCACCCTAGTACAGGTGCTGTAGGAACGTGACGGGAAGGCTAGCGGGTATACGACTGGCTTTTGCGGTGAAGAAACGGCCGAACAACACGAGCCGTACATAGGCAGCTTATAGCGCGGAATATCGCGTATACCACATCGCTGTAACCTCGAGCTATTATATCGGATAGTTTACATAAGCCGAATATGCCCGTAAACAAAAATGTCGCGGTCGGAACCCCCTTTTCTTGCTTGCACGAGAGCCGTATCGTCGAGAAATTAGAAAGCGGATCAAATCCAAGAAGGAATAGGGCTGGGTTGATTAGGGATTTAAGTATAATAGAGCTACGACAACAACCTAATTAGATGTTCGTTATTTCATCTCTGGAAATATCCTAGTACCCACACGGTTCCTCCGTTAGGAATTTCTGTAAGGTATCACAGTTCGTACGAGTTAGTTGAATAGGTTATCGCTAGTTGCAATAAATGATAAGACAATTCGTGTTGTTGTTAGCAGTCCACCTAATCATACACATGGATCTATCAAGAGTCAAAGATTGAGGTATGGTAGACCCAGCAGGATGCCCGAGTACTGCGCAACATTCTATAAAAAAATTTGTAGAACATTGATAATGAAGTATTCCGTTACTAGGGCCTCCATAGAGGAAACTCTCTCTGGACCATCCTAATAACGACATGTATTTTGACACTGAAGATGTGCTCGACTATAGAGAAAATGTTGATGGTATTAAATTTTTGCGCATGTCGAACAAAAGGAATGCCTAGAATAATATGGAACGATCGACAGGTCATGTTTTGAAAAAATAATAGGAGAAGCATATCGCAATTGAGTTACAATCGGAAGGGACTGTACCTCGGGAAGACGTAATTAATGATTACAAGCATTGCTTAATCAATGATTTCGATATCTGTCGGCCAGAAATATCAGTTTAATGCGGATGCCATGATAGAATTGCGTCGTTAATTAGTAGCAGGACGTTCATTATCCAATTACTTGGAAAGAACGGTAAGTCGCTAAAATTCGTCCAGGACAATGGCACACTTTATTCCCGAGACTGTGCTCGAGCAAACGTGGGATCGTAGCGGATCGCTTCAGACGCTTTGAGGAGAACAGACAGGACGCGTGAAAGTACGCAGAATCACAGCATCGCACGTCCAATATCCCGCATCGAAGTTTTAACCCTATCGCGACCTGCTTTGGCTATTTTACATTTCAAGTTCAAGTTCGCCAAGTCAGTCGCTTACGCTTCGGTCGGAGATGCAACTCACCGTGTATCTCGTGTCTAACATTGTAAACAAAAGAAAAGGACTCGGTTGCATGTGTAGAACGTTCTAACGAGCGTTGTTTGGGAAAACGTAATATTATACAGATACGTTGGGTAACGGCCTTTCAGTTTGTTACCGGCTACGGCGACTTATTGAGGTCAGTGCGCGAATGGTTCTGTCTGCAAATGGTTTATAATCTTCGTTCGAACTTGTACATTGATATAAACGATTCGGTCATTGATTCTGCATGTGACCCCTATATGATCAGGGGTAATGGATGGCGATCCCAGAAACTTTCCTTTCAATGTACAATTGACTCGATTCAATTAATCTTACTTCCTTCAGAGCAATTTACAGCGGAGTGCTTTATGTGTTTTCATGAACCAAATAGTCGGCTTTATCTTCAGTGCAACTCGGGCTTTTATTTATTAGCAGCAAGCAAACGTGTATGGTGAAAAACCCAAGATATTTTAAATTACGGACGGAATATTTTTCATCTATACAATTTTCAATTTCATCAACAATAAATTGAATGCAAAGCTCGAAGAAAAGGTTTTGATTGCAAAATAATGGCTGCTGTTAGAATGAAACGAAATTAATACTTCAGGAACGTGGACGTTTGAATTACCGCGCGCAGATTTTTTGCCGTAGCGCGCCGAGTTCCGCAATAAATCCAAGCTAAATTAGACCTGATAATTATTTCAAAGTGTATCAAATTGTCAGGTATAATCTCCGTGCCTTAAGACACCCGAACGAATGGAGGTCTTAAGGTTTACGGCTACTTCGCGCGGTAATTGCTGGCGATTCCGTGTAATTGTTCGCGTGCTTTTCAGTGCCACTCATTCGTTCTCCGAACGGCGATTCCTACCTAATATCAGGGATGGAAGGCAATGAGAAATTCCGGACTGTCGCATGGGCGTCCCAGACCTTACCTCGCAAATCGTCGGGCTCGCTGTCTGCCGCCACTCGGTCATATGCACACGTTATGTATATATACCGAGCGAGCAGTGCCCGCCGCTACTGGCAGGCACCTCTCCGCAGGCACCGCCGCCGCCGCTGGCGCATAATTGCGGGTGGTCGTTACGTCGACTTAACGTGCCGTGTAAAGTCACAGTTTTTCAGCCGCCTTCGGCCGGACATCTCGTAATTGTCCTTGCTCGCGCTTCGTTTCAGAACTGTCCCGCGCTATTTACGGGCTCGGGCACTGACTTTCGCACTTTACGTGTAACCTGACAAATTTCCCCGATTTACGTCACAATCGGTAAAGCTGGCTTTAGTGTGGCGTAAAAACGATCTACGTTAACGCGTCGACGCAGCCCGTGAATTTTAGTGACATTTTCATTAAAACGTTTGTAAGACGGATGGTACACTTTATAGCTGAAGAAGGCGAAAAAGGAGAAGACGACGCCATCGTTTATCACAGATCTTTTGTCTGGAATATAGACGTTAATTTCAAAAAAATGTAAATCAATTCAGTGATTTTGTAATCTGAAAATTTGACTTGCCACGTCTTGTACTAAAATTTCTTCGACGACAGAAAATCGTGACCAGACGATCTCGTCAAAAGACTACTGAATTTTATTTAGTACCTCTTAAATTCCGCAGGCTCCACAGTGAAGAGTGCTTCCCTTTCAAAATTTGTCGTTTCTGGTTCTTCTCACTTTCATGCCTTTTTTCGAATTCCCTTCCAGTATCCGACGTCGCTTGTATGTGCGAATCTTTCTTGAATGCACGCGTGCGTCATTCCACATAGTATTTCTCACGTATTCGCATTCACGCGCTAACCCGGTGGTGGCACGTTACGGTGGAGAATTGTAGATGTACTAATAAATGAATGCTTCCAAACTTTTCGTTTTTTTTTCCAGTGCTAGAGACCAGCGTCGAAACCATTTGGAAAACTAATATTGTCGATAAGGTGAGTTTAGCATGTATACGAGATGGTATAAAAAGATCTTTGAATCACTGCCAACATTTTCAATCGCCTTTCTCGCTCGGCATGAGCAGACTTTCTTTCTCGTTCCAGTCATCCGATCTCTTCCTTTCTCTTATCGCCGCATACGAAGGCCCCACGCTTGCTACTGTTCCCAGTCTCTTTTCAGCGTAGTCAGTGATGCAATTCCGCGAATTGAACGCATTCGTACTTTTAGCATCGATAGACCAGAAGACTCCCGCTCCTCTAACCTCGGGACCTCCGCCTCCATTCGTCCTTTGCATCTCGCTTTCACAACGAGACTCGTCTCCCGTACGTCTATATGTACTCAGCTGTTTCGGAAAGCGATTGCTTCGTACGTATACGCGATAAGGCGGTTTCCGCAGAATTTTACTTTCAAAAATTCAAACTCGTCTTGGCACGGTATTCCTCGGCGGGTAAACGAATTCTGTCGGCCTGTGAAATGTCGTTGTATTACGTCCCGTAACTTCGTCGCTTACCCTTCAGTGCCGGCGAATTCGTCAAGCATTTCGCGATTTCTGAAGTCTGTTATTGATTTACGTGGCGAATACGCGCTACAGTCGAATCGCATTTAGAGAATTTTGGAATTTTGCGAAATCTTTCACTAATTCAATTTTTTCAAATTACATCGATTATATATATTTGGTATTTACATTTCGTGCATCCCAAATAGAAATCGATAACTCGATACTGAGGTTTCCATTTTTTGGTAATGTCTATGACGATTGAAATGTTTTCGAAGATCTGGTTTCGAAAGTTGGTCGACTGCCAATGTGACGCCGTATCGAATGCAGCGGACGAAGCGGTGTTTTTTCGTTGACTTTCAATCAACTATATATTAATAAATATACTTGAAATAGCGTAAGCGATCGATTCTGATCTTTATACTTTGAAATTATCAATGTTACAAGTGAACGACACGGATTGCTTTCCTCGCCGGGGAAAATGATATCTATCGCACTGGCGGTGTTTATAATCAGAGTATTGAATGAACCGTCTTATTTTTCCCGCGACATTGGATCGCTGTTACATCGGGGAAGGTGTTCGCTATAAAAGTCGTGCTCGATCACGCGAAATTCGTGTAAAAGGAGAATTGGAAATAAAAGGAGATCGTATTAATTCCAACGCCAAAAATGAAATAGATTCCATCGTCTCTGTACCAGGCCGGAAAACGGGAGCACGTATTCCAGTCATTATCATCGCTCGGGAATGTAGGTTCATCGCGCGCGTGTGCGTAAACTAATCTGGGCATCCGTACATTCGCACATCGCCGCGTCGTATACCGTGCGCTTCTAATTTGCATGCAATGCGCTCGGCGCAAGAATTTAATACTCGAAACCACGCCCTGAAACCTAACCTAACGCTTACGTCGTCACGACAACTTAACACGCACGCGACTTACGTTGGCTAGATTTGGTCGCTAATAACCGTGATCCCATTTTCACGCGACTCCTGGCCAGAGCGATGGCTTAATCATTATTTCGACAACTCGTTTTAAAATGTTCCGACAACAAAATGGCGGTTAGATTGTAAATCCATCCGTTTGATCCATTGATCTCTGCTCAAGAGAAATGTACGAGTAGACGAGTGAGTTATATGATTTAGTATTTGGCACTGTTACCTACTACGTCGAGCGATACTTGATTATAGTAGCCTGTAACCGACTACTTGTAAATCAAACTGTTTGCACAGTCCACTAGAATCACTGCAAGCACTGGTTACAATCAGCGGTATTTCAGGCCGCCAGCACGTTTATCAGGAAGCACACGCGGGTGACCGATTCTTTCGTGGCATTCAATGCTTTCGATTGAGACGACAGTATGTCGGTGATATCTATTGATCGCGTAACCGAAAAAGGACTTGGACATTAGCAAGTGCAAACACTCCGCGTTAACGCGAGCACAAAACGCATAGGAGCAAAGCCGTTAACTCGCACGTTGCGGGACCCGTGACGTAATTACTCGCGATAGTTATGCAGTAGCGATTGGCACCTATGGGAGCTCGTGGGGCGCGGCTGATGTGAAATTGAATATTCCACAAGGCAACATGCTCATATGTGTGTATAGAGTACGATACGCAGATACGTGTGTGGACGGCTGCTGTGCAAGCTCCAAGTTGCTGGTCCGTCGCGTTGAATTACGGGATTTACATTGCCGCGGCGACGTAAAGACAATTTCAGTCGACCGAGTGCTAATGCCACACCTGTAGGCACTGGGCACTTACGAATCCTCGCATGCGGCACGTCCGCGTTCAGCAGACTGCTGCAAATTGCTCCAAAATCGCTCGTTATTCCGCGAATGCAGCGTGATTGTCGTACGTAATTAAGTCGTTGAATGAAGTCACGGCGCACCCGCGATTCCCTTACATTTATCGACGATTAGTATTGAACGCGCTTGTAAGAAATGCCAAGTATTTCCGCGAATAAACGTGCCCGCTAATGCAATTTTACGGGATGCCTCATCGAGGAATGTCAAGTGCGTCGTAGAACAGGTGCAATAGTCTTTGGCACCTCGCGTGCTTCTTTTTTCAATCAGCGAGAAACGTTGAATTGGTTTAATCATTGGCACGATTACGTTGGAGCACGCACGAATTACCTTTTCATTAGGGGCTGCGAATGTCTATTGTTTCTACGTAGTCTCACGTAGGTGAAGCTCATTTAAGGTCTTAGCAGAAATAGAAAAAGATGTGTGAAATACTTGAAATAGAGCTAATAGTAATTATGAAATGTCGACGGAAAATACTCGCTCGCCAACGATCAATAACGGACTCCAATGACAATCGCATGTCGGCGTATCAGTGTCGGAGAAGTTTAATTAAAGCTTCCCAAAGCTAATAAAGGTGTCGAAATTAATTATAAACCATGTTAGTTTGAAACATATAGTAGTACTTCGCGGAATTGAAAATTTACGATTTAATTCATTCGAAAGTGAGTTTGCAATAAATTATAATTTGTAATAAGGAACCGTTTTATTCCATCATCACAAATGTTGGCTCTCGCTCGCATCGAACCGGTTTAGCGAAAAGATCGACCGAAGAGCCAAGTAAAATATCGACAAATAAAAAACTTTCGATTTCTGCCTGTCACATAAAAATTCATGAAGAAATAATCCGATGTTCAGGTACGGTCGTAAGAAGAAGAGCAAATGCGTTTTACGAGCGAGAGACTTTAATCGAATGAGACGTTGAATGGTCCAAATTATATTGTCACGAGTAATTAAAATAAAAAACCTGCGTACAGTATGGGAAATTTATTCAGTTTTGATATTTGAAAATCGATGTCTTTTAGTCGATTGAACTGTTTATTGCAATAAAATAAGGATTTAACTCCCATTGTTCAGGAATGTACTTAGAAATAACTTATTCGTCTCGTGATGGCTGCAGACATAATTACGCCGGAATCATTTTTGCCAATCTCAGCTTATACATTTTATGATTCGAAATTTCTTATCAACTAGCACTTCTTCCTACTTTCTCACTGCCAGGCAGTTTCGCGGTATCTCGGTGAAGGCGCACGGAAGAATGAGTATATATACACCAGCGAATCTCTGAAAGCAACGGATCTCTGGTGCGGCACGGAAAACGACCCGAACGGGTCCCATCCGTCGAAGATTCCTTTCTGCCCCGGTCATCTGGAGCTATTAGCCGAGGCTCTATGCAAATCTGCTAGCGGCAATGTTAGCCCAGATAGTCGTTGCGCGAGAACGAGAGGGAGATTAAAATAAAGGAACTATCGAACGAGGGAGAAAGACAAGGCGAGCACGGAGGAGAGGAGGAAGACACGGAAGAGGGAGAGAGCGAGGGAGAAAGAAATGTAAAGAGCAAGCGAGAGAGTGAGGGAGCTCCAGAGACAGAGGGATGGACACGTGCACGAGAACAAGACGAGGCGAATGCCAGTCGGGAGCAAATCCCATAAATTCCGGCTGACACGAATGATCTTGGTACGGTATTCGTGCCGTTGTCGTTTGGCAACACGTAGCCAACCTGGATCGTCCTGGCAGCCCGGCAGAGGATGTAGGATAGAATGGGCCAGGGTGTACGTGGCTAACAGTAGTAAATTCCAAGAAAGAACTTCCATCGCTTCACTCTCAGTTCGCAATCGCTTACGAAGAATAAGGATCCTGGTGTTTTCCTCGCCTCTTTCTTCCTCTCTCTCTCTCTCTCTCTCTCTCTCTCTCTCGTGCTCCCCTTCTCTTTCGCTCTATTCATTCTCTCTTTCTCTTTCACCGACTGTCTGCCTGAATTTCTGTCTCTTTTCCTCCTTCTTGCATACGCGTATTTAGTATTCTCATGTAGTCCGGACCGCGATGCTTCCCATGGCTATTGGGAATCGTGTAGCACGGTCCTTCGGTATTCAGTGCCGTGCTCCGACCTGACACGCAATGCTCGTTCCGAGCAGAATACACAAAAAGAACTCCTAGCGCATCTAGTACGCCCTCTTTTATTTCTATGTATTTGCAACTCAACTACATTTAGCACATGTGAGTTCAGAGTGCGGAATGCCTGGAGTAGAAACCAAGCCTTTGCTGATTGCACAGCACTTTTCTGGCCTTATTGTAATTGGCCGTATTTTGGGTGGCGCAAGCCAAGATAAAGAAATCGCTCGTCTTATTATTACAAACTATATTATTATTATGTACAGTAGGAGCTGAAACTATTTCTCATCTCAAATTAGTGGCTTGCATCTACCTTGAATACGCGACCACCCATGCGGAACGGATTACCAGAGACTACTGTGGGAGACTTCGCACAGTATATGATTTTTCTCCAACTAAAAAGTCGAGATTTCAAAATAACCTTTTTTCCGGATGCACTGAAGGGTCACTTCACGTTGATCACGTTGATCAAAAGTGGACACAAAATGTTGCTACGTAGTTATGATCAACAATCGGAATATTATCTTAATTGAACTCGATAATTGTTTACAGTTTTTTCTTCAATTCAGTTTTCTATCATAGCGATAATTCAAACAATGCATTCATAGGACGTGAGACCAGGTTGGTGTCAATTTGTAAACGTAAAAGTGCAATTTTACATTTGCAGTTTTGCACGAGTATAAAACTGTTGGCATTGCGAGGAAATGTATTACTACATCTAAAAAAAAGTTGCACAAGAAGACACGGAACTGACCCATAACGCCTATAGGAGATTCTGTTCGACAAATGGCAGTTAGCGATGACGCGTCAACACTTCGGGGTCAGAATTCGGTGTATATGGCAAGGGTAAAAAGTGGGTCAAGCTGAGAAATATTGAATAGAACAACAACAACAAAAAATGACACGATATAACGAGATGACTGTGAGAGAATTTGAATTAAAAGTCGGGTACTCTGAGGCTCTAGGGCAATTCTATTCAATTCCGCATATAATTATGTAATGATTGTCGCTACGCTCTTTCTTGCCGGCACTTGCGTGAGATAACGCAGCAGCGGACCTGCGGATGATGCATCGCGATAACGGTCTTCGGACGAGTGTGACGCATGTCATTCTTCATATACCATGCCTGTCGTCATTGTTTCGCAGTGCATTAGCGTGTTCCACAGCAAAAGGAATTTGCGTTAGCGGCGAACTTTCGTACATAAAAACGATTTCGCATCGATGTGTTCGTCACAATGCTACGCTTGAATGACGACAATGGAGGCTAGTATACGTTATATGTCAAATATCGTCAAATGAAAATCCTTTACTTAGAATGAAAGAATCAATTGCGTTAAGAATAGTCGTTCGAGTACTCTTAGCAGTAATGGATGAATATTACTTTTTGAAGACATTAAGCCGCGTTGTTTGGAAGGCATTCGTCCTTATATGTAATTTTGACGGGATTGCCACTCAAGACAATTGAGATGTAAACTGATCAGCGAATTTCCAATCACCATCGCAGACGATGGTATTGATCGCGGGCAGAACTCCTTTTCAAGAACAGTTTCATTGGATATATTATTCATGTTTGAGTGAGATCGTATAACTGACATTCCGTTTGTTCGTGATCGGTACTTATGATATTCATTCTTACCAAAATATCATCAACAAGGGGAAAAAATAGACGAATGATTGGGATCAACCAAAAACAGAACCTTCACGATCGCTGATTGAGCACTGCAGTTTCTTCCTTCTCTTATTGCTTTTCTTATTAGTCTTGGTTATTACTATTCAAGCAGATTTAAGAAAATTACATACCACTCTACATGGAAAGATACGTCTGCAATTACATAACTATTTAAATAAGTTTTGAAATTGCCCAAGCCCTTAAATACTGAACGTCCGAAAGCATTAGCGCTGATAATATTATTAATTAAAATTGCAATTCGCAGTATCAGTCTCTCATCATGGATTTTTCTCAGAGGGTAGTATATATGCACGAAGCCGCGGCAAGGCAAACGATCCAGTCGCGAAAGTTATTTTATTAGCGCAAAATAAAACATTAGGAAAGGGAAGGTTTTCCACTTTAGCCTCCGCGGTAAGTATTACCACCTCATTAATAAAAAAAATACATATTTATTTCCTCCGCTACGTTGGGAGCCCCAATAGTAATAAATAGCATAATACAAGCCCTTTCGTGCATATGTACGCGAACACTAATAGGCGCGCAGGGTTTCGGAGTAATCGCAGTACCCGCGCGGAGCTTTGGCCGCGTCGGGCACTTTAGAACGCTTCCGCAAGCGTGTACGTATACGAGACGAGGAGACGAAAGAGGATGATAGGCTCGGGAACGAGGAATCGAGAAATCGTCAGGCGATCGCGTGCTAATTGCTCTCTCGGATGCGAATTCGCATCGTGCGATCACGTTATTCCTTCCTCCACGTCGTCGGTAAGTCTGCTCAGTGCCAACCAGCTCGCGGCGGATTCGAACAGCCGTAAGTAAAAGACGCTTCCCTCCTGCTGACGAATGTTTCCGCATTTCCGCAAGGGAAACGGCGTCGTCGGTGTCGTTTTCCGGTGTCCGCATCAGAAGAGGGTTCACGCCTCTCGCGTGAAAGTTATTCTGAATGCGCGCCATGCACGTATTATTGCATCACCTTCCCGGCAGCGGGAGCGGGCGTCTGCGTGCACCGACAACATCGTGCAGGGATTTATTATTTGCGTGTTCTCCAGGTTCCGCGGTTGCGTAAGCTCTTGGATAAACAAGGTATATACGATAAAAGTCAGATAGCTGAGTGGTGATAAGACGGATTACATTCAGGTGTGATACAAGGGTATCGCTCTTGCCAATTATGAAAAACTGCATCATTTTCGGGACGAGTCGAATGTAATTTACTTTCCTTGAGTAGGCATTGGCTAATTGTTCGTCTGGAAACACTTGTGAACGACTCTTTTAGCATTATGCGATTTCTCTTCTTGTCGGGAAGATTTATACTTGCCCTACATATATACTATTTTCCCTTCTTTTCAGTCGCAGGCAAATCTCTGGCATTAGCCGGTTTTCCCACTAGAAAAACGCCAAAGTAACTGTCGCTGCCGCGACTAGTTTACGACAGGGTACACGAGTACAACGAACCGAAAGTGGTTCGAACGTTTATTTCGTAACTCGAATAAGTAAATTATTTTAGGCACTCCTCCTGACCCTAGTGTACACAAACATCCTATAAATAAGCAGGTGGGTCTATTACATCGGGAACAGGAGCGGCGAATTTCTTTGTAATATCTCCCCAGAATGGTGAATTATTTCTCTTCGCACAAAAGGACCCGTCGTCAGGACCATCGAGGACAATGAAGCCGTGAAAAATGGCGCGCCTCGCGCGTTTCGCCGGAGCGTTCCTCTCCAACCTTTTCCCCGGGCATTCGCCATTCTTCTAGGCGGCCGGCCTTTTGTATTTGTCAACGTTAGGGTACGTATGTATACACCTGCGAATGCGGGATCCGAAGTCGAAAGCTGTATTTTATTGTACTTATTAATTAATTCAAACACGAACGGTGTTTTATTCTGGTTTGAAAAGTTGCAGTCCCAGCAACACTTTCCGTCGACTCCTGATGACAGAAGAACTACGCCTTCTATTTGTCAATTTCAACGGATTAAGACATTCTTTGGGCTAAAAGTCTTATGGCATTTCGGAGATTAATGAAATTTTATTTTGATGACCAAGAGTTGGGCTATATCTCCTGGTGCGATATGGTTTTTGTTCTTAGGAGCAAATTTCCCAAGTTAAAGAACTTGAATTTGCATTTCTCTCACCAAAATACCGCGAAGGCGAGTAAGTATCCACGCAAAACTTTATATCTACAACTGTAAGATGAACTTTGCAACAATCGCAAAACGCTGCAGTTTCTCTACCGCGACATGCAGTGAACTTGCTCGCAGGAGTCCCACGACGAAACTTTTGTTCTTGCCGATACGACTGTCGACGGCACGGCGACAATTCTACGAGCCTCATTCGTTAGCCGGTAACTTTTTCAATAATGGCATCGAATCAGGGATCATTTTTCATCGCAAGTACACGATTACAAAGGCGTGAAACGAAAATGAAAATCAATCCACGTTACTGGGTTTCGAGCTCATCTCTTCAGCCCGTAAAAACTTGCGGCAGGAAGCATGTCTGGGGGAGAAGGAGCTGATAAACTTCTTCCTATCGGTTTTGCACACAACCTCGGATCAAGTTTTCCTACTTGCAGTCTCGCTTTACATAAGAGCCTAGGGAGTTTCCCGTTGAGCACTCTCCAGAAGTGTGCCGGGTCTTTGAGACAAGGCGAAGCAACTTTTAATTACAACAAAGTACCACCTTTTGCCACTCAGACCTCGATAATTCTCCGACAGTCTGCTCCCGTCCATTCCTTGCAACCTGGTGAACTTGGTTAAACGTGGGTGCCGAGTTACATAATTGTAGCAATATTTTATCTCCTCGGGCGATTATCGATATAAAGCAAGGAGGGAGAAAAAGAAACGAATTTTTGGACCAAGCAGGTGTTTAAAGCAATTAACGAATTACGAATACTCAGAAACCGATGAAAAGAAAAGAAATGGAGAATAAAAAAGGAAATGCCTTGAGAAAACAGGAATGAAGAGAAATTAAAATGCCTGATGAGACAGAGTAAGAGGCGTAACGAACAGATTGAAAGAGATGAAGTCAAACATTAAACGGAAAAAGTAGGCGTCGACCTGACTAATTACCGTGATAGCTCTCCCGTAGGGGGCGTTTCGAGTATACTTCACTATAAAATGTATGGAAGATGAAAGAGGAATGAAGGGGTTGAGCAATTTATTGAAAAATGGTATAGGTGAAGCACGAGGCAAGAAATGCCAGATGTAAAATTGTTGGGTTTATTGAATTAAAAGCTACATTGTATGTACGGAATGCGACAATTAGTGAAATCTTTCTAGGACTTGATAAATAGAGAATTTTGCTCTGTTAGGATTTCAAAAGTAGAGGAGCTCCATTTGAATTTGTCACGAGAGTTTCGTCATTTAAATTGAAATCAACAAAGGAAGATGCAAAATTTCGTTTGATGTTGATGTATATGAATATAGACGTTTTCGACAGAGCGAAAAGAAAGAGGTGATGAGAGAGAGAGAGACAGAGAGGACTACGAGATAAGAGAGAAAGTTAAAGAGCCGGCTGATGTAGAGCGCACAAAAGAAGAAGGAAGTCCAGAGGGCGATTACTTCGCCATTCGAAGCGACTATCCCATCATCGGTTAACGGGCTTGGCAAAAGTTTCGCGATCGTGACGATTCCTCGTCGTGCACCCCGTTCCGGGCCCCCGAGACGATCGCGATCGCGCGGGCATTAGCCAGCGCTTCTAAGTCCAGATTCTATTAGTTTCGGTCGTTCGGCAAAAATGCGCGTTGTCGGCAATTTTTTTTTTCGGTAGGCGAGCGCTCGTTTCTGTAAGGCATTCCGCGTCAAAGGAAGCTTCTGACAGGGGTTATCAAACCATGACCAATTCGGTTCTTCCTACGCGAACCGTCCTGCAGCATAACCGCCCGATGCAGGCGGTACTCCTCCTCGTTATCGTTCTCTCCGTTGTGCTCTCGCCAACTCCCTCGGTCCATTCTTCTCCGGTATCGGTTTCTTCTTCTCGGACACTTTTTTCGCGCTCTTCCGCCTCTTTTTCTCCCGGAATACCTGGCGAAGCAGCTCGCCTGACGCGATTCCACAGAACCCCGCCACGACAACCGTCCTAATTGCCGTAATTAACCTGAAAATTGTGCGCAACACATTTTTTTAGCCGCCCATTTTCTCCCATTGGAAGGAAGAATATCGAGATAGGAAGCGATATCTAATTAGAGATAAACGAGGGGGATGTTTCACAAGGAGGAAATATCGGCTCTAGCGAAGGCTAGAGTCTAGCGACCGGTTGTTTACATCATTCGCTCGAATTTTACATAACCGGTATCTTGTTTACGAATAGACGGGGAGAGTCCGCTGAGCAAGACTGCTATTTCCAGAAAGAAGATCGGATATTAATCCAGCGTATGCGCGCAAACTCAATGTAAAGGGTAAAACAATTACGTCATTTTTCCCTCACGTCTTACAAAACGTTTGATCGAGAAGTTTCGCAATAAAACGATGAGGTGAAGGGTTTGATTTAATTGAATTTCCCAGCCGATAATACAAAGAATACACGAGCGGACATAAAAGTCGAAACATACTGGCCGGCGACAATAAGGTTTTTGCCGATATTGACACAGCATTGTCCACAGTTCGTAAAGTTGAGCGAAGCAATTAGAATGCAGTTTACGAGGCAGACTGGCGTTTCGTTCAATGTCGGTAAATTTATGGCTTCGGCGACTCGCTCGAAACGAACACAAACGGATAAACGCTCGAGAAGAATGACGGCAGGTAGCTGGCGACTCGCATATTATCGTGCGAGGTTAAGAAGAGAGTAGATCAGCGATGTCGTCGACTCGAGCCTCCGCACCGTCGAACTGTGACAAATAGCGATTATTTCTGCGCTCTTTATTCCGTTTTTTTCTGTTCTTCTTCTTCTTCTTCTTCTTCTTCTTCAGGATGCGTTCGCTTCTTTGCCGTAGACGGAGATTCGCTCCGTCGATAACCGCGGCGACGTAAGGACGGTGCGGTATGGCATCGACCACCGTGAATGGAGTGCCATTCCCGCAACGGTATCCGCACCTCTGTCCCACATCAGTCTTGGCCGGTGAAATATATATTTCGCAAATGTATCTCGAGATAGTCGAATGCGCGCTCGCTGGAGCGATTGGCATCGAACATCCATTTCCTACGGGACTCTTCTTCCACGGTAATTTGCAAGCCCCTCGCCGGCGATACATCATTCCGCGGTTGTGCGAAATGACTTTTATCAGAGACTTGGCGAATCGCCGGGTCTAATCATCGGCCGATAGTTGAAAAAAAAACCTGGCGTCGAATACGTGCTTAAGTCGAAATTCCCGGTGCCCGCGCGAAGAAGAGCTCGAACGCGATTGGACACTCGTAAGCTGTACGCAACATATCTCGCGCGTTGAAAATGATGTCGGCATTCCTTATCAGATCTCTCGGCTCATTCCTGTCCACGTAGGTGTTAATAAGCGGCGTGTTTATTTCGCATTCGCGAATATCAGTTACACGATAATTGCTATTGGATCGAAGAATCGGCTAGGAACCAGAAATTATATCTCGTTCCGCGGCATGCGCGCGGGACGTGGATTCTGTGAGAAGGAAATTCATCTGGTGACGATCTCACAGTATTTCTCTATAACGGTCACCGCGGCGAAACTCTGTATATCCCGCGATCGTGACTTGGTCGTCATGAAAGACACGACGTCGTCGCTCGGTACCACGAGTCCCGCGCGTGCATTTCACGTTTCAGCGCCGATCTAACGGACGACGACAACGACGACGACGAAAAATCATCCGGTATCACAATAGGCGTCGTCCCCCTTAATCGGGGCGCGTCTCGGCTCGTGTCCTGTATTGCGCAATAATGCGCCAGGTATAATTAATGTTCCTGGCCCGCTCAGCCAAGACTCTATAAGGATGTATAGTTTATATTAATTACACCCCAAGAATATTCAATTAGTGCGTTTCTCATTACGCTTACTTATACCGGTATTCATTATTCATGAGAAGCCGGAGCGGTAGTGCCC
The DNA here is from genome assembly GCA_030522945.1 of Trichopria nigra. NCBI lineage: Eukaryota > Metazoa > Arthropoda > Insecta > Hymenoptera > Diapriidae > Trichopria > Trichopria nigra. Next base: position 31,063 of record JAPYZR010000009.1, on the reverse strand, counting down.
GCGCTGACAATGCACGTGATCCTTATAACTCGTCGCCGCGGCGTGGCGGCACTCGGTTAGATGGATCGTTCGAGGGAAAAAATTGCCCTCAGGACTCTGGGCTTCGACGTAATGCGCGTGCGAAGGTCGATTATGAATTTTCAATTCTGCTCGTGCGAAAAAGCGCCAGGAACGCGTTTTTAGCCGTTCCTCGCGTGAGGTCACACTCAAGCGCGGCTTTCGGAACGGATACTTAATTAGTCGCTCGCCTTCTAAAGTGCGTAAAAATGCTTTCTTGCTTGATCGTAATATTAATCTAGACACTCGTCTATTAGTCCAGCAGCTGCCGATGATGCAAACCTCGTCGTAGAAAACCGTTAGTCCGTTTTTTCGCAAAGTGGGCGCTAAAATTAACAAGTATAGGGGCATTGTTCGAATGAACGGTTCTAAGCTTGGAATTCAATATCACCTTATAACTGAAACCCAAAAACAATAACGTCACACACTTTCCTGCGAAAGGGAATCTTCAACCTGTTGCCCGTTTCTTTTTATGTTGATACAGTGTTTGAAACTGAGGCTCGGAATAAATTTCGATTTTAAAATCGTGGTGAGATTTAATAACGCCAAGGCACGTGGATGCAAACGTCAGTTGGGTATGCTGTTAATTTCAGCAATAACGGTTCCGAATATCAAAGATGATACTATTAGCCTCAAGTATCCGTTCTGGAAATAATTCCGTGGTATAACAGTGCTAACTATTCAACCCCATGAACAATGGAGAAACGTAACAGTACACTGGTGGATGGCTTTTAGTACTCGCAACGACCAGTGCTCGCCAAGAGATTTGACTGATGCTTAGATCTGAAACTCTAATCACGCTGCTAGTTGAAAATCAACGGTATATTGTACTTTCTTTTTACATATACATATTTTTACGAGCATTTTCGAAGGATAATTGATTGCGGATTCAAGGAATTATTGCATAATTACGGCGCGATGTGTTTAAAGTTGCGCTTCGAGAGTGCAGTTATCTTTTATTACAGATACCGATTATTCAGATGGTAACGAAGTTCAACGTACGTCGCGCGGCGCGATAAGGTCCATTACTTCGTTAGCCGGCGACGGCTCGTTAATTTTCAGCATTTGTCAACTGATGGCGCGCAGCTCTCAATTATTTCGCGGAACGATTCGAGCGGGCATCGATCACCGTTAAAATAATTATAACATCGCGTACGTCGGAAGCGTCTCGCGAAATGTAAATTTATCAGCGCCCTTGAACCTTACTGCCACGAAAGTTGCCCGCCGATGCGATCGTAATTGCCAAGAGTCGCCGTGGCGTAATCACGATTACATATTGTGATGCTAGATCACGGTTGACATTAAGTATCGCGCGAGCAAAAGCCATCGGAGCGTGACTCCCCGGCCGCGGGGAGATGACAAATGATCGGCCCCGCAGGCTATATCTATCGGCGGTATCGATGTTTCGCACCCGTAGGTACGTACTCGCCGGTGACATTATCGATTACCGGCATTGTACTTGGCCCGTACTTCGATTAATTTAATAATGGATATTTATTGCCGGGCACAATTGATTTATCGTCGAGGAAGGAAAGCAGCCGCGCTCTCGTTTCTTTTCCCGTCTTGGCAATCGTCGCGCGTTATTAATCCGTAACATTAGTTGAAATCGTCGTGAAACGTATAGTGGCATCTCACGTGCCACGAACGAGCTAGAAGGTACGATTTTACAAGTTTCTTCAATCTGATATGTTTTCCGAAATGTCATTAAAGCCAAGTTTTTCTCTTAGGATCCACATCATATTCTCTCCGAAAATCAATCGTTGCTTTTTTCCTTCTAAATTAAAATGAATTAGTTCTGCTGGCGCAATGAAATCGTATCGTCGTAGATGTTTAATTTATTTCAATTGTAAGTTAGAAAAAAAAGAGAGCATCGACAATTGAATTAAAATGAGGCAGTTGAAGAAATTACTTTTGTCGTGACGCAGTTACCCGCGGCCGTATTGTTTTCGCAATTATGTGCGTCGAGAGCGAAAATACGAACTCTATTTTAATTTGCGCATTTCAATCGGCACTCTCTCACTCTCGCGCAATTTCCGCTCGTTCAGTTTTCCGTGAGGCATTTGCTTCTCTTCCTTAGCATTCTTAAACGAGGGCAACCGAAGATGTATACGCTCGACAATGGAATTGGCACGCCCGCTACGTGATCAGGACTCTTCGCAGGAGGGGAAAAAACGGCTGCGTGCTGCAGTAGTGGATATCTATGGCTTCGGCAATTCTTCGGTATTTTTGCGAAAAAGCAACGATCGAACACGACGAACCTGATCGATACGTGCCTACGCAGGTACGAGCAATAATAATGTAGGAATGTTGTCGAAACCGTAGAAGAAATCTCTCATTTTCCGCCTCGATGTTAATTTTATACATGTTCAAATAATATGATCATGATCATTGTCTATGAGTGTGGGTCCACATTTGACCGGACATCATGCACGTTCATGAACGAACATTTGTGACTTCATGTCTGTTTTTAGCCCTGTATTTTTATGATAAACCTTTTGTAAACATCTCCAGAAGGACAGCCGAAACTCGAATGACAGCATAGATGTACATATGCATACGTATGTATATTTATGTACTTGTTCGTTCGTTTACTTTGTATTTATCGACACGTTTTCTCTCTCTCTCTCTCTCTCTCTCTCTCTCTCTCTTTGATATTTTAAAGAAGCACAATACGCAGCGAGCGCCGCACTTTATTCGGGGCGCTACCGACGATAAGGTGGCCGCGTCCGAAGAATCCCGAATGCCGGTACATACGCAAAACAATGGCGCATTAACATCGCGAATGGATATTACAAGTCGGCAAATATACGCCGGGTACATGCGACAATATCTGCCTCGAGGAGGCAAAGAGCCGAAGCGAAAAGCGCGAGACTACTGGAAAGAACCGTGCCTCCGCGTCTGCTCGACGCAGGTACAACGAACCGCGATGTACATCGTCATAATTATTCTATGCCATTGACTGCGTAAAACGCCGTTCCACGCGATTGTTCCGCAATGTTGCTACATACGAGCATACATCGCCGTGTTCGCCAAATGAAAAACTCGTACGCCGGCCGCAGTCAACACACAACTCGGGTTAACAAAGTAGTCGATATATCCTTACGGTTAGCTCGTGTCCTTAGTTATATGCTTATTATTCCGACAATTTTTCATTTCGCGTCGCCTTTTTACGCTCATCTATTATTCGGTGGGAACTCGAAGACGAAATCCCCCTACTACTTCATTTTCTTACCTCAAGTCACGAAGATTTTTATCAGATCAGTTACGGCTCCACTTAATACAGTTTAATATGCATTAATAAAAGTTTCGAAATGGTGACGATGTCACGGGCCCACCCCCCCCCCCCCCCCAATCAAATTATACAAAAATTCTACCCAGAAAATTCGTCTCCTAACCAAAATGAAAAAAAAAACAAGTAACAATAAGAATGTCCAAATGCACTCAGCAAACGAGAACGAATTAAGAAATGGCATTGAAATGAACTATTTCCTATTTGTTCCAATCCTATTCAATACATTCGGAGTATTTTTAAACCGAACTGAATTCGAACTAATGCATTCTGATTATTTACGTAGAAAGATGGCGCGTTAGGTTAAGTGCAATCATCAATCTGAAATAATACGATTTAATTACCGATAGAATCGAAACGTAAAGAAACGAAATCATATTAGAGAACAGTTAGCGCCATCTGCCTAAGGAAATAATTAAGGAACGCATGATTTCGAATTACATCGAATTTATTTCAGTGAAATAACGTTCAGAATGCATCGAATCGGATTAGAACGAAAAGAAAACGGTTATTTGGATTCGTTTTCTTTCCAAAAACTGACATTTCTTAATTCGTTCCAATTCGTTCTCCATATTGTAGGCTTCACCGAATTTTCACCACCTGCCTGTACAACATTTTTCATGGATTTGTATTCGGCATTGCGTAACATTTTGGACGTTGAAACCACCGTTAGACATAAAAGGTTTCCCAGACAAAAATCACCAATCGATTTTGAAACAACCAGTCTACGTGTAACGGAATATAATATAATGTATAAATGAAATGCAGTATTAATTTCGAAAAATGAATTTCTCAGGAGAAATCGAACAAGGAGGAAATGTGCGCAGAAATACTTTGCATTATCCCAGTTAACCGTCTGTATTATGAAATTAATGTATATTATCAACATTAGAAGCAATTTACCGCTGTCATAAGCTATTAGCATTATGCTTGGCTCGAGAATTACAAGCATAATGTATTGCGTCATGTAATTGTGCCAATATCGTACGCGCGTAACACGTGAATATCGCCGATATCGTGACATAATCAAATTATTTTACGATATACTTGTACCACCGCCACCGGAGGGATTCCAACATTCCGGTTTATTCTTCGCCGTGGCGGTGAATTTCAACCCGATCGCTTTATTTCACTACGTGCTTTTAATTGTAGGAAAGTTCTCGACGGCCTTCCATGCGCGTGAGTTTTGTTGTTAAAAGTAATAGGTTCGGCGCAATTAATTTTCTCTCGGTATATCGGCTCCACTTATAACCTGTTTAGAATTAACGTCTAATCCAAATTGCACATCGAAAGTATTAAAAGTCCTGTTCCTCTTCTCGATCATTTTTTTTTTCTCTTTCTTTTGCCTTCGCACGTATACCTGACAGCGGCGACGCGGTTGGTTCATCGTACGCTCGATGCGCTACATCTTTGAATATTGAATAGGCTTAGGATTCCCAGCGTCGTAACTACATAATTATTTTTGGGTTCTTTGACCTGCTTTGAATCGGCATTCCTTCATCCGTTTTTTGACCTGCTCACGAGACTGTCGCTACAGGAAGAGTGCGAACTTTTTTCTAGTATTTTCTATTCATCAATGATGTTCTATATTTCAGATCGTTTTTCTTTTGTGGAATAAATTTTAATCAGTTTTATTCAGAGTGACATAAATTAGTAAGGAACACATTTCTTTATAAATAGATTGACATTCATGTGCGTTTATCGTCAGTTATTTAGTGATGAAACCAATTGTTACAGTATAAACAAACTATTAAACAATCAAAAAATAAATGAAAATAATAATAATCTGATATTAAATTGTTTATATAAAAAAAGGGAATTTTCATTAGAGCTTATAAAAGAATTAAAATAAAAAATAAATATTTTTTCTTAAACAAATGAAATAAATTTTAATATTTTTCAATTTTATTTTTTTTTTCACGATCATTTCCGAAATGTAAATACGATTATGACAACCATGAATTTTGATATACCCTATATAAATACAAACGTTATTGTGAATACAAAATTACCATTATTATTATCTCATTTTTATTAAATCATCAAATTATGTAAAAAAAAAAGAAAAAAATAAGTAAGTACATATCAAAACAATGAACATAAGACATTTTTGTATAGTTTATTCAATCATTGGCAAGCTGAAGAACTTTTGTTAGAATGATTCTGAAGAAGAATTTTTATTAACGTTTTTATACAGATTTGTTAAAAATCATTATGTGATATTTTAAATTATGAGTTTTTTTTGTACGAGTGGATTCGACAAGAATAAATAAAAAATCGATAAACCATTCGTTTACGTAAAACCGGACAGATTAACAAATAGCAGTTATTGATTCAAGGAGCAAATGCTTCGTGTTAATTTTGTGCAAACTAATCGTCATATCTAAAACAAAAAACTTGCACAACTCGAATAACTACGAAAAGTAATTAGTTTGAAGGTATACTGCGGCAAATAGTAGCAAGTTTCTGTTTTTGCTACGAAAACTAGCACAAGCAATTTCTTTACCTCGAAAACTAGCGAGAGAACTTCTTGCTTCGCGAGAAGTAACACTTGAAATTTCTTTGCTTCGAAAATATAACACGCCGGAAACGATCGATCATTTATCAATACTAAAATAAAAAATAAATCATATAATATGAATACTATATAATGTAGTAAATAATAACAAATAATATAAGTCCAGTCGAAAAGTCATCTCTTCGTTAAGCTAGTAAATAAAAATCTTAAGATTTATTCATGTTTCCGATTTTTTGTCGAATCTGTCTAGTTTTTTTTTTTTTGAAGTAGTTTATTTTTCTTCTTTCTGTTATAATCAGCCATGTTCACAATTTTCTAAAATTGTGTCTCTTTGAAAAAAGTGAAATTTTGAGGTGATAAATTTTCTTTATTAATTTCTTGGAGTGAAATTTCACTCACCCTTTGCAGAGTTTAGTTTCACTCCAAGAAATTTGGAATGTTGATTCTAAGTAAATTGAGACTAAATCTAAAACTCGTTATCGATTTTTTCGCATTTGTCAAAATGTGAAGTTCCCTGATTCAAACTTACTTTCATCGAATTTTGAAAGATTAACATTACAAATACAAAAAATGGTTATTTAATAAAAAATGTGATGGTTTTCTTTTTTTTTTTAAGTTGATACTTTTCGCTGCAAAATTGTAATATTCAGGAAAAAAAAATATAAACATTGAATCGACCTACGCGTATCATTCTTGTTCTCATCCATGTACAAACTCTATGGTGCTCAGAAATCGTTTAAAGTTGCCGAAAAGTCGACAATACTATTGTTCTATAGATTCATATATAAAAAATCCACGTCTATTGTAATTATTACGAAAATAGTCTCATTTTATGGGTATAACGTGTGTACTTTTGCTTTAATTATAGCTGCAACAACGCAGACTTATTCGCAGACACTGAAATTATAATAAGGAAATTTTTACTTTCCCAATTATACTTTCTCAGAACGATACATACAACTGTATACATGCATCAGTTCCACCTTGAAAATTGTTCGATTCTGCAAGTGGTATCAAAATATTGATAAACGGATACCTAGTTGCAATTATAGTTCAATCGACGGATACAAAACGAAACATCAACAAGTATCAAGACTCGTGATACTCGTTCGTCGAGTGATAGAAAGCAATTCTTTCTCGAATTAAGTCGCTAATGCGACAAAATGCCGGGCTTGATTGCGAACATCATCTTCGCGATTAGAGGAGTGACCTTCGGTCAACCGGGAGCTCAAAAAGATTTATAATCGCAATACACCGGCGGCGGCTCACGAGGGGGTGTGGAGCTGGTCTGGGCCACATCCCAGCGGCACCGCTGGCAGCATGATTTACGACGCCAACAACCGAGAGTTAACTGAAATACTAGTCCTTAATATCAGGTGACCCGCGATTAAAGAGCCTCCGCAACAGCATCGTTTGCACGCGCCGCCGCCACAGAATAGGGTTATAATCGCTTTATCAGTTTTTTTTACTCTCCGACAATTAGCTCTAATATAGTCCTTCTTTCCTGATGAGCAACGGGATTGATTCATTATGTAATTTTGCATTTTGACATAATCTCTCCTTTTCGCAAAAATAATGCAAAAAGCCTCCTTTAAATTCTCCATTCGCAAACGAGGGGTTCTCCAAACGAAATCTGAAATCGGCCTCTACTAGTTTCCAGCACTCAGGTCCGACGTCTTTGATATCGCCGAGACAGACACTCGTCAGCGTTCAATCAACGTTCAACTCGGATACGGTGAGTCCAACTATCAGGTGAACGCGTGAGTCGTCGCCGAATTCTCCAGTTGGTCTCACGTAAGTCAGACGCGGCGCGTTTTAAAATTTCAAGGACTCCCGTATCCGACTCGGACGTGATTTCACGGCACGAAATATCGCCCGTTCGGCGTCCGTCAGGGAGCTTCACGTCGCGAAAGCACGACGGACGAAGAACGGGTTCAAAGTCTGGGTCGAGCACGAGCGGATACCACTGGCCTATAGGTGGAGGCTCCAGAGGTATCCGCCCGTGAACGATCGTCCCTTATCTAAATAAATCTCGGGTCAAACAGCGGGATAAAGCAAGTTTTAAGAAAGTCGTTCACTTACCAGGATTGGCGTCGGCATTTGAACTGAAGAGGACGCAGAGTCCGGTCTCGTAGTTGACCGCTTGGCAGGAGTCGTTCGATTGACAGGTCTCCAGGCAGTCCGTGAGCATGAGGCTGCCGGGAATTGACTCGAGCAAATTCGCGGGCGCGGTGAACACGTACCCGGTGACCAACTCAAAACCGACCATGTCCGGATCACACTCGTCCGAACCCGCGGACGAACCCGAATAGTCCATGTCCGACATCGCCGACGAATCCGAAACCGCGGCGACGCCCGCGTCGGCAGCGAGGACGACGAACGATGTCGCCTGTACGAGAAGTAGGAACTTCGATAGGAGCTGCGTCCTCGTGTGTCTCGTCATTGTTGATTTCTGCTCCTTGTCTTATCTGGAAGAATCGAATGTCAAAGTATGAACAATAGGAGCTGGATGTTATCGTCGTCGACATAAAATTTCATCCCTCCCCAATTACGCTATCATTCGTTTAGCAACTCCCTTCCCCTATCCCCTCTCTCCCTCTCTCTCTCTCGGTTCTTTTTGATTTCGCTTTCCGTCTAAGACATCTCTGTTGTCTGTCTGCGCGGGATGGTGGCAGTGGGCTAATATTTAGACGACCCGGGATAACGCATATATACAGGCCAGGAATAACGCGAGATTAAACGCGAACTTCCGCTACTCGGAGCCTGAGTGCGCGAGTACACATAGTTATCTGTTCTGGAACTAGCGTCGGGTTCTCACGGGCAAAGCAAGCGAAATCCAAAGAAATGACGATAAAGATGGCGGAAGGTGGGTAGCAACGTATAGAGGCAGGTGGCGGAAGTGGGGATCAGGAGCGTTAATTCGAGCTTTTTGGGGATCGCTTCGAAAGACACGGAGTGTTCAGAGTGATTTTGAGTTATCGTCTGAATCATCCCTATGACAATGCATCCGGAGGTTAACAATTAAATAATTATAAGGGAAATGGAAAAAATATAGGGTGACATGGTTACATCGTAATTTTGATGGTTTTATATTAGGACTTTATTTCAGTCAAATGAGTTTCAAATGAGTTTCAAATGTGGGTTGCGTTAATTATTTCGGTGAATATTGAAAAAACAATATATATAAGTAATTTCTTTAAAAAGAACGGTTGCTTCCGCATCGAGTATTAAATGGGTTTAAAGAACTTGAAAGCAGACATTACATGCGGGAAGTGATGATGCTTTCTTCGGTGAACTGAAATAGCCGTTATGAATCTTTTTATGAGGATCATTACGTGTTGAATTTCGAATAATATCCACAAAAAATTGATTGTTTTCAAAAATGTTGAGGATAATATACCACGAACTCTTTTTTGGCATTAATGATAAATGTTTCGCCAAAAATATTAATTTAAAAAATTCATTTTTAATTTTGTACTTGAAAATACAATGCATTAATCACGTAGAATTATTTCATTAAGGCTACATTTTTTCAAAAAGTTTATTTCAAATGGAACGATGACGATACTAATTTACAGTAATGACAGGTCAGTTGACAGTTAATGAGAGTTAATAAAAAATGAGGTATTCGAATGGTGAGCACTTTTCCGATGGATTGAAAAAAAAATGGGGAATTTAATTGCCTATTTATGGCTTAATGATTTTACAAATCATAAATGTTGTTCCGTTAGATTTCATCTTGTCATATATACTGATTGGTTGTGAATAACAAGTTGCAACTAATCTGTTAAGCTGTTAGCCGAAGAATATCATTCCTTTTCCGATTGATTATAATTAATTACAAATGTACTATTTGTGATTAATTATATATTATTAGTAATTTCAGCCTCCAATCCACGAATATTCCTTTGCTTTTACGTTTTATATATACAATGAATTACATGCGGAAAGTTTAGAATTCAGTTTAAAATTTGCGATTCATTATTCTCGCGATGAAATTCAAAGTTCAGCAAAACATATTACTTTGTAATAATTAAATTATAACGTGAACTCAATTCATTTAATGGTAAGTTTACAAAAAGTATAATAATAAAATTTACCAAATAAGTTAATTACATTGTGCATTTACGTTTAAAAAATTGATACAAAATCTTTAATTAAGCAAAAATATTAAACGTAATTTCCACTTACTCAATTTCTAAAAATTCAAAAATTAATCATTTTTCAAAATCCAGAATTAAAAACTTTTTTTTTTAATGATTTCGAATGTCCTGCAAAATATGGTTCGATTTTCGTAGAAACAGTGCAGAAATATTTCTGCAAGGATTACTTTTCCCTTTATGCTGTTTTAAGGGGACATATGCAGTCATCGTTTTTGAAAAATCATTTCTTATTTTTTTTAATAATTATTATCAAGCGACAAAGTGACTTATTGTAAAAATTTGTTTTTTACGACTCGGGAATCTATGATCCTGAAAAAATTTGATCTAGGTGTTATCCTTATTGGGAACTTTAAACGCGTTTATCTCAAAATGCCATTTTCAAAGTTATCTAAATCATCAAAATTTGACGTAATATCTAAAAAAATTCTGAACCGATCTTTCCAGAATTTTAAACATTTTTAAAGAAGATTTACTTTGGAGATGGATGAAGGATTTCTTTGTTCAATAAGTACAACTACTTATACAATTAAAATCGGTCTGTTTCGTTTGTAACGAAGATTGTGTTCTTTTTTTTTTTTACTTCCAAGTTGACCAAAAATTAAAAAATTAAACTTTTTTCAAAAACCTTCATCCACTCACGCGATAAACTAAACTACTAACGAAATCTTTCACGTTTCTTAATTTTAGATGCAATCACTTTTTTCGAGGAATAATAGTTAATAAAGTTTCACATTTTCAAAGGTTTATCCAAGCAATTAAAAATTTATTTTTCACTTGATAATGATCAATCATTTCAACCTTTATCGATGCTTTTCATCCAATTACATTATCCCATAATTGCCTAACTCGCAATTTTACAGGTTGCTTCTAAAAAAATAGATTTTTCATTCGATGCAACGGCTCGAAGTAAACAATATGTAATAAACTCGAATTTCATCACGGTGCATTTCACTCACAAAATTTTAAATTCACTCTTAGATTTCACTCTTTGAGAGTAAGACGCACTTAAACTTTTTTCTTAAAAACTGAATACAAATTTTCCCGTCACTTGAATATATCTAGAATAATTACAGTACTTTTTTTAATAATTTTTTTTTATCTTGATTAACTTATTTTTGAAATTGATTGTGGTGCAAAAAAAATATATATATTACGTAAAAACTTGGAATGTTTAATAAATTGAACGAGTAAATTTACATTTTCACTTTGCCAAACCGATCTCACATTTTTAACCGTAATTTTACGCGTAGGACAAACGAAAACCATTGAAGCTATTCGAAAAAGAATCGTCGTATTCAACAATCAACCGTTTGAAAATTCGCTCTTGAACTTGGGAGGTCATTGATACTGATACTCATTCACATAATAGCGCCGATAAACGTCGAAACCGGTACGGTAACATTCTACGGTAACACACTGAACTTGACAAACTCGGTGATTTAAACGGTAGCCTTGGTGGCGATCGATTACGAGTTCGATATTACACGCGTTGCCGCCAATAACCCTGCACTTCGCGCTGGACTCATAATTGCCTGCGTTACGCAAGTTTGTCGTCGTTTCAAATTGGATAATTTATCAACTTTTTAACCAGCTAACGAAGGAATTCCTCGACTGGATATTCATTCATCGATCACGTTTACTTAAGAGTGAACATTTCACTCATTTCCAATTGACTCGTCTTCTTCCTGGAGCGAACTTTTCCCTCGACACTCCCTAGACAGAATAGGATTCAGCAATTATTTAACTGGTTTGACAGAAACGAAGCTGTCAACATTGGGAAGACCTTCATTCTCTTTGTGACTCTAAGAATCGACAATTCTATAAAAATCGAAATTACACTCGATCGAAAGTTGAATTTCGAAATGAAACTTTTGCAAGATTCGCGGGTTTTCGTTGTTAACGAATTTCGAACAATCGTTCGATCTGATAGAAGCACGAAGGCCAGATACAAATGTCGACCAATTTCATAATAATCCAAAAAAGTATGGCTAGAATGAAAATTACACTTCAAACCATTAGACGTCAGAAAACAATCCATCATAAATGTGTGTTTTTGATAAGTTTTCAGATCAACTTTAAATACGAAGTTGGTCCAATCAACGGAACCAGCTTCCAGGATAACTTGATGAAATCTAAAGTATACTTTTGATAAAAACCTAAACTGTTGGGAACTTGTCGACACTTTTGTCGAAGCTTTACATCCAGTTAATCGTGAATGGTCTAAAGTACAGTACTTTAAAGAAAAGATGGTCATTTATGGCACTTCTGACGTTTTCCTCGACTTTGGGTACCGCTCAAATCAAGGTACAATTCAATCTGACCAAGTTGAAGAAACAGTTTCATTTTCGAGCGAAATGATTCAATCACTGATTTAGGAACGATTCAATCAAGTATAGATTGACAGACCACACTTGGTCTCCAGCTTTGCCTGCAATCAATCAAATGGCTGGCAGATGACAAGCGCAATTCACGGTTCGTCTTGATGAAATAGTCAGAAACCAACAAATCTGTCGTCTGTAATTGGACGGAGGATCGAATCAAATGACAGACGATTCATTCTCGGCTAGCTTTTGACTATTTTATTACCGAAAATTGCATCCGAGCTAGTCATCCGAGAACCGACTTTCGTCGGTTCTAGGCCTTCCGACGCGGATTTCCGTCAAACGTATTTATCCGGAAATAGGATCAAGGAGCCTCTGCAAAACCACTGAGGGCGGACATTGACTCTAGCGTCGCCAGTGAACAGTCGGATGGGTGCGTTGAAATGATTCGTCACCGGGTCTTGAGAAAAGTTGAACTGACGTCGAGTGACAGCACTTAGGCGTGCAATCACCTTGAGAGTAACGTCGAGTGCATTTGCCCGATATTAGCAGGCCGGAGTCGTCCTAGAAAATCGTACGGGAAACCTTATCTTGGTCAAGTCTCGTATAGTTGGAGCGAGCGCGGTGGATAACATTGAAACCCGTCCAGCCGGGAGTAACGCAGTAAGTGTTTTGTCTTGTGCAGCGCGTTAGCTGGTTTCCTGCATGACATAATACGAGCCTCCCGTAACGTAAGCGTAGAGTCCATAACGTAACGTGACGTAACGCACGAGCGCCGTGCAGCCGAAGCACGTAAGCATGCGCCCTTTTGCGAGGGCGAGCCTCGGGACATGCATGCGCGCACCAACAGGTAAAGAGGTAAGGTACCGGACGCACCTGATTCGGACGGACGGCGGCGGAGGCTAGCAGGTAGCTGGTATCCGTACACGAGGAGGTCCGGCGACTCACTATTCAAACGAACGAACCGACGGAAGGATTTTAATGAAACGTCGAGCCCTTGGGTTCCGATTGTTAACGTTCCGCACTGTGTTTTCTTTTTCTTTTTAATTTAAAAAAAATTTTTTTTTGTTTGTCGTGCACTATATACGATCAAGTCGCGCGGTTACCACCGATGCGCAATGGTACCTACGACGACGACGACGACGAGCAAGAGCCGAGAGAGCCCAACCGACTAGAAGTACTAGTAGTAGCAGCAGCAGCAGCTCTATAACCGTACACACCTGGCACAACCGGGGCTCTTCCTCGAGCAACCGACCGACGACGTCTGAGGAGACCGTAGCGAAGAGCCGCCTAAGGAGGACAGAACGGTACGCACGATCGCCTCCACCGCTGAATCCGCCGGTTTTCGATCGGCCTCGCGGCTCTACGATTTCTCTCTTTTCTTCCCCCACTAGTTCCGCGGCATCGTCACGCCGCGGCCGCTCATTCGCTGCGAGTCTACCGACCTCTTTTGCCGCATTCTTCGGATTTATCGGGCCCTCGAGTTTCTTTTACTTCTACCGATTTTACCTTTTCTTCTGCTCTATGCCCGCTCTCCCCCCTCCCCCCTCCCCCAACGCCGCGCCGCCACGATTTCCGAACCGTTAATGACGGCACGAGTCGTCGGAGGTGATGGTAACTCCATTCTCCGACGTGTTCATTCGGTGTATGGTCAGAGCCTCGCGCCACCCGCCAAAGACGAGCGATCGGTTCCTTTTTTCTTTTCGGCGCGATCGCACGAACCGAAACATACACATGTATACCTGGCGAGCGGAGCTGGAGCACGCGACAGCCATGTACGCGAGATATGCAAATATCTGTGTCAATATATGCAAATTCCGCCGTCAGTTTCGCCGAGGGTCCTTTTTTTTCTCTTTGCCTAGCGCCGGGGCGAGTAATATGTTTTGTTTACGGTAGTTGGGTCAGGTCCAACCGGTCGTACCGCCGATGACAGGAGGAAATGAGATCAGGACGTACTCGATAGTTTTCACGCTAATCAGTAATCCTTGGCGGATGTATGGAATTTCGACAATTTGCTCGGTATCACACGACCAAGGACAACTTGTCTGTATGATGGGTATTTTTGCCATCAGTACGAAGGACGTCGAAGTTGGCCATATGTCCAGCTAAAGAAACATAATTCGGAATCGCCAGGAGCATTCCGAATTCTGACTTTGTCCACTTTCTTACCGATCATTTTTAGCCCCTATTGGGAAACCTTGAATTTCTTCGATGGAGAATACCGTTATTCTTTTTTTCGTTTTACCCGTGCATACGTTACGAACGGATCGGAGACAGAGCGATAATGGAATGAGTTTTTGATGACATTCAGTTGGACCCCTTAAAGATTAAAGTTGCGGAATGAAATGAAGAAAGTTTTTGCAGGGAACTCGAATCCTGAAAGCTTTCTTCACTTTCTTCCATTCCGCGAATCTAATCCGCGTAAGGATCGAATTTCTGCTGAGACGACATTTTTTTTTTTTTTTAAACTGGACCATTCCATCAGTTGATTCAGAGAGCACTGATGAAATTAGATTAATGAAAGGATTGGTGAAATGATTATAAGGAAAAAAAAAGAAATAAAGTAAAGCAAGAAATGAAGGTGAGAACCAAATTAAAGAAAAGATGACCTAATATATTAAAGCGAAACTTTTAGACTTTAGATTTTGACTCCTGCTTGTTTGGAATTATTAATTATTTTCAAAATGCTCACGGACTCAGTGTTTGGGTTTAAAAAGGTTAGGTTTGCTAATTGATTCCTCGTGACGAATCGACCTTACCAGTCGGAAATGATTTAACAAGACGTGATTTAAATTGTTGCATGATTTACTTCGAGGCCTGGAAGAAGTATATCATAATTTCAACTCATGAATGAAAAAGGATTGGTTGAAAATGTTTACACGTTTAACCTTTCTTTTTTAACTGGAAAAGTGACGAAATCGTACTATTGTTAATGTGGTCTGGAAATGTATACTTTCTCGCGTCATTCGTTCAGTATATAATGAATAGATTAAATGTCGTTAAAAAAATATCGTATTATATCGTAATATCCGTAATTTATAATGTAATATTTTCATAATACATGTAAGTGTAAGTGGAATGAGTGGTCAATATTTTGATAACCCGGCGTATCCTAAAAGTGCCTCGTGTCTTACGCCGCAAGGCAAACGGTCGACAACTAATTTCTTTTTAAGCACTACAAGTTATTTTCCGGACAGTGGATGCGCATAAGATATGAAATAACGGACAGCTCTGACGGCATACGGTAAACATGCGTTAAACGATAAACACGTTAAAGGGGCAAAGATTAAACGGCTTAAAGGTTCAATGTGTTTTGTTGAAAGGCTTATTATTAAAATATTGTCTGTTTAGTTCTGGGACACCCACTATATATGTATATACGTAGGCATATATCTTGAACTTTAAACTGTTGGGCTACCGCATGAGATATAAAAGTAAAATGAGGGTAAAATAATTTTTTTCATTCAATTTTATACACACGTATAGTCGAAAACACTATTCAATATCTTTAGACTCATTTTCCTCGACAAAAAAAATGTTTAAAAGTAGTTACGACTATACAGTTGTTACATGATAAGTAAAATAAAAATCAAAACTATCTTTGACTGAAAGCATTGAAAATTTGATTAAAACGTCTCGAAATCATGTGAAAAGTATGAAGGAATGCGTAGGATGCACCGGTTCGCCCTGGGTGAACAAAATTCCAGTCATAATAGGACGACAAGTACATGAAAAACTTGGGCTCCTGCCCTATTCATGGGAATTCGTACGGAAATTCTCTGTTGCGGTTATTTGTCAAGACGGACATAATGCATCATGCGGCACATCACTCCCGCACAGTGAGGCGAGTTGAATCGAAACGCTAACAGGATAGATTTCAATCTTCGCCGTAAAACCGTTAAGTTACAAGCAGAATGGACAGCCTTTTAATAACGAAACTAATTTGACGGCACTCGAAGCTATAAAAACGAACGTGACGTGCCAGAAATGACAGGTTTTTTTTTTCCTTTTTTTGAGGTAGGATTTCGGAAGGTGCACTTCCTATATATATATCTATGAAACCTTTATGTTTGTGGTGATGGACCATATAACAGTTAATGATATAACGATCAGAAAGGTTGGTATAAAAGTGAATGGTTTATTTCAACGATACCGTTTGAACGAATCGTGAGTCGGGATATTTCATTCTCGAATATAAAGTTTCGATCTTTTTCGAGATTTTTGTTTGCACGTGTATTGTAGTGAAATGTGCCACTGAGTAGTTGTGTTATTGTACGACACTCGGCGTCAAAATGTTTATATTTTTCTTTTGGGTAATTCAACTTCTCTTTGGTTTCTTTTTTTCTTTATTTATTTTTTTATTTCTATTATTATTATTATAGATGTCACCGCGTGTCGGCAATGATTTAGGTGTAGCGCCATCGGTTTTCTTTTCTTCTATCATAATTTCTAGATTATTTCAAAGTATAACGCTGATAATTCTCTTCTTTTTGTGGGTTTTCATTTTTTTTTGCAGTTTTAATTTAATTCTTTTTTTTTCATCTTTATAATTTCAAAAATTTTACTATATTAAATTCTATTATTTTTAGAATATTGTATTTTCCTTTATTAACCAAAAATTGTATATCGAGTTAGATATTTCGATAATTTGAAATGACAAAAAAAATATTATAAAAAAAATATAAATATTGAATTCATCAAAAATGATTTTCTTTTTTTCTTCAATCTTTGTTTAATTTTTGTTATTCGTTATTCGTAAAATTACTCAAGACTATTATTTTTAACTTACTGAATGAATTTTAATGTACTATTTGAATTTGGAGTATTTGTTGACATTCATACTAAATTTTTTGACATACTTCAATCATAGTTCTTCGCTCTAATCATCCAGCAGTCGACATATGATTAAAATGAAGGAATTAAATAAACTAGTCGCTATCATTAATAAAAAGTAATGTCCCAATGCGCGTTTCCTATCATAGGAAAGCGTGGGCGAGAGTGTAAAAGCCCTTATGCCTGCAATGGCAGGGTGCCTCCGCATTTTTCGCACGTCCGGCGCAGAGTATAGAGCCATCAGACTAATTTTTCGCATACCGGCATAATTGCCCGACCCACACGAAACCGACTCATGTACGCGCGCTACGTACACCATCACCGTGTTCGTCCACATTCATATGTAAATCGCCGTGTTAATAACGATTTCATATGTAAATGCCGACTTAATAACAATAACAGTTAGAATTCAATGTCTGGAGAGCATATTCCGAAGCCCGATCTCCCTGAGTGTCCGTCTGCGCTCGTAAGAGGGCGCTATAGTTCAAGAAACGCGAGAGAGACTCGTCCAATCAACCCCCCCCCCCCCCCCCCAACAATCGAAAAGGAAAAATGCACTATTGGTCGGTTCTGAAGTTTATCCAATGTACGTCTGGAAACAAAATTGTTTGAAGGGTTTGTTGTGGTTCATTTTTCGCATCCTCCAAGGTCTCATCTCGGCCGTGATCGAACACCGTACTTTCATAATCATATTATTTAATATATATATGCTATATGTACTTAAGAACCGCTCGTTCGTTTCGCTTTAGAGACGTTCATGTAGGGTGCGTATAAAATGCGTGTATTCGCGAACATCGCTGCTTCTGTTCGAATTGCTGCGCGGATCGACGTGATGATAATGAGTGTGGCGGATTCGTGTCATTTTCCGTGTCTCTTCCTGAAGTGAGATTCTTGCACGAGAGCGATTCGAGACCACGCGATTCTCTCTCTCTCTCTCTCTCTCTCTCTCTCTCTCTCTCTCTCTATCATTCTATGCCGGTTATCTCTGCCTTATTTTCCTGGCAGCACGTTGTTCTTACCGTTAAATGGAATGTCGAACAAGCCTGGCGCATATTTGAGTGGCCTCTGGAGTGCGCCGCCATATAGTTGTGTAACAGCCGCGGAAACCACAAGAGAATCGGGGGGAGAGAGAGAGAGAGAGAAAAGAATAAGAAACGTCACAGGTCCCGGTTTCGGTGATACTATGTATAGTCGTGCCGCATGCTACACGATTGTAGTGTCGGTGGTGAACTTTCGTAAACCTTAATTTCGGGAGATAGGTTTCACAATGGATGCAACGTTAATTCACCAGCCGTTATGAAGAGACCGCCGCAGGAATCCCAGCGCCCGTGACGTCACTATTGTATTTTTTTTTTTTTTTTTTTTTTTTTTTTTTTTTTTTTTTTTTTTTTTTTTTTTTTTTTTTTTTTTTTTTTTTTTTTTTTTTTTTTTTTTTTTCTTTTTAGTGCACCGTGATTATCTCATCTGTATCAAATCAAGGATGGTGCATCTAGAACAACCGTCAAATTTTACGTAAAAGTTGAGTGTAATTGACCGGACGAGAGATTTTTACCGTTTCATTGGACGTGTCCGATTTCGTTCTCGTCGTTTCGGAAGAGTTCTAGGAAAATGTGTAACACGCCGATCACATAAGTAGCGGGCCGAATCGCTGATGACCTCGAGAGTTTTGTAAATTATCACCGGGGGAAGGGTATGATTATTGTTACAGAGCGGCAACGATAAGATTAAAAAACTGACGAAATGACATGGGATTCACGGTTCGATGCTACCTACTGTTATCCTACTGCGAAAGATTATCTCAGCATCAATGTTATTACATATTCGAATTCGATGAATTTCGAGTGTTCGGACGAGCATAATGGTTATAAAGAAAAGCCCATTTATCCGCTTTATTTCCCTATATATATATATATGTATACTGTTTCTGTTTACTTTGAAAACCGGTCTCTTGTGGGCATTTGTCCGATAAAACTACTGGCATATTTGTTCGATAGACCCGAGAAATACTTATAATGTACGGAAACACTCGAGAGCGCGGCAAAGTAACGCATAAAAACTGAGTTCTTTTTGACGAATGGTAAATATTGAAATCATCCGCGATAAATATTTGTTGTTTCGGGGACTAAATGAATATTTGATCAAATATATATACTGAAATACTTGTGTTTTCGTGTCCTCCATGCAAGGTGCATGTATAACGTATATAAAGAAATGTAAAAAAAAGCACTTGCGCAGGTACGCGTAGAACAAATATTTTCCGGCCGCCGGTGGAACACTAGGTTGTCGGAATTATTACACGTTAAATGCCGATTCCGTTACCGTCACATTCGTAACGGTCGACAGTTGAATATATTATCTGGAGCCATTTTTAATTCAAGTAAATGTCCCAATTACGGACTGCGCGAGATTTTTATTGCGGCTTAGGAAAGCGTCTAATGTATAGTAATCCGAGAGGAAATTGTCAAACGACAGGTCGAATGATAAAAATGTACGCTATGTACAGGATGTAATTTTATTATATATATGAATATATTTATGCTAATTGTGAGAATTTACGTTAATATAGCAATGGAAAATTGACGAAATGAAAAGTAAGAAATAAGAAAATTATACATTATTTAATAAGAGTTAAAGATTTTAAATATTTATTGAACGTGATATTTTACAATTATTTATTTTACTAAAAAATTTTACTACTAGAGTTTAATATTAATATATTAAATTTATATATATCCAGTCAACGACAATGTTACAATTACGTAACATTAATGTAACATTGAAAGAAATAATCATTATATATTTGTTACATTCTTGTTACTTGTTGTGTTTGTTGGGTATATATATATATATACTTATAAATATATTTTAAATTTTAATTTAATATAATATAAAATTATTTATGAAATATGACATACTGTATTGGACACTTTGTAAATACAGATAATTTTCACTCTTTAAGAGTGACTTGTCTGGAGTGTACATTTCCGACTCGTTCCAAAATAGAGTGCAATTTCACTCCAGACAGAGTAAAATATTACTCGTTATGACTTTAGAAATTTAAAGAGTATTAGAGAAATTGAAAAAATAAGAAAAGAAAATAGCAAGAGAACAAGAGTGACATAATTAAAATTAAATCGACAAAATTCGAAAGAAAGTGAACATTACTTTTTGAACACAAAAAAAAATTGAAAAAATTAAATTTTAAATTGTCAGAAATAGATAAAATCTTGACGTTAAGGATGGAAAAAAAAAACAAAGTAATAAAAAATATCCAAAGTACAAAATGAATTTATGTCCAACAATGTTAAATATTAAAGAAATGATTCATATAATTAACTTAAAAACGTGTTTCAATGAGTTTCCTATATTTCGGTTCATAATTTTCATCAAATTAATAGAAGAATTGGTTTCAAAGTTTTAAAAATTTCGTCGTTATTTTGTATGAAGTCAGTGTTTTCTGAAATAAAGATTTTAAAAAAATTAATTGATTATTGAATTCCCAGCAAGCACAATTCGGCCAATTATGTAGCAATTATGTAAAAACTATGTAACAATTCTGTAACAATTGTGTAACAATTATATAACAATTTTATAACAATTATATAACAATTATGTAACGACTATGGAACATTTACATAACAAGTAACAATTGTACATAAATATTTTTATTGAAAGTAAAGTACATGTAAATGTTATATCTGTTACTATCAATTAAAAATTGTCGTAAGTTAAAAAAAAAAACCTAAAAAATTCAAAATACGTCAAGATAGTATACTGTAGTTAGTAAACTGCAATTAGTAAAAAATTAATTTTTAATTCGTAATTTGGATCGAAACGTAGCATTTTAATTTTCATTTAGTATAAAGACTGACTATCATTTATAATTTCTTTAGATTACAATCGCAGTCGTAAAGTTTTTTAACAATTTTTTATTAATTAGTAAAAAAACTAGAAATGGAAGCTGTCATTTAAGAAATCGTACTGATGTCTTAGAGAAAATAAAAATGTGGAAATCTATATTTTACATCAAATATTAAAGATATGTTAAAACAAAATATAGAAAATTTATATAAAAATTGAAACAATGCATGAAAATAAAAGGCATGAAAAAATATCAATTCATATATAGAAAAGATAATATACGTGTATTACTATTAAATATAGTCCACATAAATATATAATACGTTAATATTCCATTTATGTATGTACACGTATTTTTAATTTTTAATTTTATTTTAATCAATTTTTAATTATTTAAAATTCATAGACAATTGTTGTATATATATATGCGCTATTTATTTTTCACATTCCTTAGTCCGGCTGTTCTCTTTCTGTCACTTCAATAATGTCAGTTACGTTATTGAAATACTGTACTATGCGCAGAATATAGTAATATAACGTCGACAATAATGAACGCGGTATTAAACCGTAGAATAGTTTCCATTTCAGACACTTTAAATTGTTAGGCTTACTTGATTTGCCAACATAACGGACACCGAGCAGTTAACGTAACATTAAGCACATATCCAGTTTTGTTCAACTCTCCCACATATATAATAATAATAATAATGTTATAATCTGCATATTCTCGTAGTACCCATAATATTCTGGGATTAGTTTACAACTTTGGTTAATTCTAAAAGACTTTTAGCAACTCCCTGAAACATCTACCACCCTAAACACTTATCGACAAATTAATTGTACGTATATGTATATATGGGTCATTCATATATACATGTAGGATCATGTTATATATTTAACTGTATTGTTTCATATGCTTACATGTATAAGAGGAGGTATGGGGGAAATTTATGTACTTTATATAAAACTTGTCTCGAGCATTTTAGACGATCTACTCGCTCCTTCATTGGCAACCAGCCTGATGCACTTTAATGCTCGTAAATATTTTAAACCGGCCAAAGAGAATTTCGTAAATGCTTCCCTAAATAGCACATTAATTATTTAGTATTTATATCAGATGCGTACGATATCCAGACGTGAATGTTATTTACGAAGAAACAAAAAAAAATAAAACTCGGTTTTTTTATATACTTGTAAATTTTCCGATTTTACACCTCATTACGGAAATTACATTATAGTAAATGACATTCTAGTTAAAAAAAAAAAAAAATTAAAAATGGCGTTCTCTCATGGTCGTACATTTACTGCAGAGATATTTAAGGTATTCATTTATTCAATTTGATAGTGTTAAGAAAGTTAAGAAGAATGTACTGTATCTAAAAAAAAAGAATTTTTTTTTGTAATTTTTGGTTTGTTCTCGTTAATTGTAATTGATTATGCTGCAATTGTCCACTATAACTAATAACTCTATTAAAAAAAAAAAAAAAAAAAATACAAATACAATACAATCGTAAAATTAGAATGTTCAATTTTTATTTGTTTTGTATAGAAATCTAAAGAAAAGTCTACCATTGAAAAGAAAAACTATTTTTGGATCAACCATTCTATGGTTGTATCAACCGTACAAATTGTCGTGTCAACTATACTATAGTTGTTGCAACGATACTTTTTGTCTCGTTTTGTGAAATATTCGTAGTTACAATTCATATAAAGATTATAATAAATGACGTGAATTACAATAATATATTTTTGTATTGTTGTAATTTACATAATTTATTTTTCTCCAGAAATTGCTCTTCAAATTCATCACAGATCGATACCATTATTGGGATTACATTATATTATTGAAACGTTTGAAACTATATTCTAAGCATTATAAATATAATATTATTCTTACAAAGTATCAATAAACATAATGAAATGAAATCATAATTGGAGGTAACGTCGCCATTAATAGGGGGATTAATTAAAAATTATCATTTTACAAGCCCGCTAACGGCACACGTCGACATTTCTGCGCGAGTCCAGAACATTCGAACGCATATCTGTATATGCGCGCTTCCCGTTTGTCGAAAAGATTACGCCAAGTTTCGTTTTGAATTAAGATGTGTTCATAGGGACCGTTCCGTCGCTATAAAGTACGAACTTTAAATACGGAAGGCCTATTTTAGTCATCGTCCATGCGAAATTATATACGCCTATGTGTGTCCTCTCTCGTATAATGCAGGTATGCGCATAAGGTGTTGATATAAGGTTAGATCTTAGATTACGCATTATACGCGAAAGTGAGGAGGCTCCAGAGGCGGAGGGAGAGGGTGGAGTACACGAGAAGCCAGGGTAGGATGCCCCCTCGCAGTATAAGAGCGGAGGCGCGAAAGAAGAAAAGACGACGGAGCATATAAGAGGAGGCAGGAAGACAGATAAAGCGAAAGATATGGCAATGATATGGCATGGGTGGGGACGGCCAGGAGAATAAAATTGGATGCACGTGTGAACAACGCGACCCAAGCTTCAATGTCTTTGGATTATGGAGTAGTCGACGTGCAATTATAATCTCATCACTTATATATGAATCTTCGCCTCGCGCGCCGACAATAATCGAGTTTCCACGGAGTTCTGCTATATATGTATATATACGAGCACCTGAATACCCGTTTAACCAATATTTTACGGACATATGGATATATGTACGGGGAAACATATTTTGGCTTGGATTGGTGACCTATACCTATTGTCGCAGTTTTGCGAGTAGCGTTCAACTCGATGATGATCGATTCGTTATCTTTTGTGTATTGGAAATTTTTACAATATTCCTATTGTGAATTTTACGAAATTTTCGTAAATATGTACATTGTCGTAAATATATGCTGGATGATGTTATCATATCATTTTTTACCTATATGTCATTCATTATTTTCAAAACTAATATATGCAATTTTTTTAGTGAAACTCTATTTTCGATTGTTTAGACTTATTATGTTGTTAAAAAAAAAAAGCAATTAAACGTAAATTAGTGATGAGAAAGGAAAATTGTCTAAAAATATTGTTACACTGAAAAAATATTTGTTATTTTCAAGTAAATATTCACTTGAATTAAGAAAAGATTTTCTTGAATTAAGTAAGATTTACTAAGAAGAAGAAAACATTTTCTTAATTCAAGTAAATATTTACTTGAAAATAACAAATTTTTTTTCATTGTAGGTATTGGGTTAAATTATTTGTTAATACACACGTAAAAAAAAGTATTGTTGTGACAACCGTACAATATAGTTAACACAACAATTTGTATGATTGATACAACCGTAGAATAGTTGCTCCAACAATACCTTGTTTTCGACGATTGTCATAAATGTATCCAGTATAATATGTTCGTTTTCACATTTTCAACTCACGGACGCGATTTTGGAGTGCAGAGATGATCGTCTCGTACTTACCTAAAACAAAAACAAAAATTGTCATTAGTATCGAAACTCTTTATTTCATTTTCAACATCTTCAAAATTAATAGATTTAACGTAACAAATGTTATCCTTAATTTTCAATCAGGGGAAGTTTATATTTCATTATCACTAATTATACTCTTTCAATTACTTGGGGTGAAATTTCACTCTACAACGTGTGAAAATTAAAGCCATTCTTTCGAAAAAGTGAATTGTTACTGTTTAAGAATGACATTTCATACCATATCCGGGGTGATTAACGGGATGACGTTTTTTTCAAAAATCCCTCAAATTCGGTATTAATCTCGAAGAATAAGGAGAATGACGAAGGATGAAAACAAAAATGAGAATTTTATAAAGACCACTCATTTATTCATGACAAATGCGTACAATTCAATCATGACGCTGAAATTAGCGACGTTTGTAACTTGTGGTTATTGTAACGTTCATAATTTTTTTGGAATGTTTTTAAGCTCTTATTCAAGAGTTGTTAACGATATATAGTAGTAGATTTATTATTCTCATCGTGATAATTAATTGTAAAAAGGAGAATTAACGGTTCAAAGTTCGGTTCCAATAATGATTTTTAATTGTGCCCTGCGTTCCCTGAAGAGTATGACAACTTTCGTTGAAAGGTCACAAATAAAAATCATTATTAAACTTTTTCTAACGAATAGTTTATTGCATGAGAAGCACTATTGCTTTTCGAATCTTGGTGAATACGTCACTAGACTTGAGCGTCATGACGATATTACGAAAATCGGGAATAATGCGTCTCCCGTAAAGAAAGATGAGAAAGTATTATAAAAATGACTAAAGGAGAAATGAATCGAATCGATTTGCGTTTCTGAAATGCCGAATAAAAGGAAGGAAAACATAATGACAAATGTCAATAAACATTTTAAATGGGGTTTGATTAAGAATATAAATTTTTCGAATTTTTGATAATCCTTTTGAAAAATGTAAACGACTGCTGCTGAAGTCGAAATCTTACAGAATTAAAAGAAAATAGGCATAGTATTCTCTGTCATAAGTGAAAAAATTCTTAATTATATAAGGTTTTTTTTTTATATTTATCAATTACAGTATTGTAAATAAATAACAACAAAAATAAATACAAACAAAATTTATACGAAAAAGATATATTTTTTTGAATTTTTCTAAAAACTTTTCATTGTATATTTCTTAATATTCTACTCTAAATTATTAATGTAACATTTTAATTTATTATTTTGTCCAATTGTAATTTAATGTTCACAATATTACATTGTCCATAAAAAAAAAAAATAATAATAATTGGTATGTGCGTTTAACGGGCACATATCCCAGCAAACACAAAAGTAACAGCTATATTACGACTATGTAACATTTATGTAACAAGTAACAATTTTATAAATGTTATATTACCGTTACATTTTGTGTTTGCAGGGATTAAACGTTTTGAGGAGACTGCGTAGAGTTCTTATATTACAATATGTTACATATTTCTAAATATTCATATAATGTTTTTGGTAAATTTTATTTTTCAAATCTAATACTTATTAACTAAATTTTTAATGAAATAATGTTTCCTTCCATTGTAAATATTTTAATATTCTGAAAATCTAAATTACGTCCTGTTTCTAATATATGCATATATGTATATATATACACGTATGTGATCACATATATTTCTTTTATGTTCTAAAATTCTTGTTTCAAAGTAATCTACCAATTTCAACTATATATAAACCCCTGTGCGATTAGAACGTTTTATGTCATGACTGACATCTCTGTTGTAAAATATGCAGTCTATCTTTATACGATATTATATTCTTTCTATGTATTTGTATTATATGGTTTAAATATTAGTCTCATATTTTGTTCTCTTAAATTGTTTCCAATTTTTTCACAAATGTTTTTAATATATGGATTTAATTATATATATATTTTCTTTTTTATATATTACAAAAACATATAAAATTAAATGAATGTTGAAATTCAGGAAACTTTTTAATACTATATATAATATATATTATATATAACTTTTTAGATTTCGTGGAGTGAATATAAATCTCTTATAAATAAAAAGGATTTTAATTTTCAATCTTTGTAGTGAGAAATTTCAAATTCTCCGAAGATTAAAAATTTAAAAAAATATATATATACAAAAATAACAAAATTAATAGAAATAATAATTAATTAACACTACTAATTAAATACACTCTCAAATATTCTCGAGTAAAAACCAACTCTTTGATAAAGAGTGAACGTTTCACTATTTTCGGCTTCACTTTAACTCATTGGAGTTTTTCATACAAAATTTTTTCTAAAATTCTCTCTGAAAAGATAATATATAATCTTTTCACTCTTTTGACAAAGAGTTGGTTTCTACTTCAAAAAAATTGCATAAAGAATCTCAAAGTACTCTCGAAAATTCTTGGTGTATAATTTCACCCTATACAAAGACAGAAATAAAATATCATGACATTTCCCACTTTTGTCAATATATGACTTCTCCGAATCACTCCAAAATACAGTGAAATTTCGGTCTCTCCACTAATCCTTTCGTCACAGTGACGTTCCAGTAAAGTTTCTGAATCCCTAAATGTCCTACCACAGAAACGTTTCAAATGTAACTGTTAAATCGAAAATCCGTCATATGATCTTTCAAACAAGATATAAAAAAGGCAGTCGTACCTGATGGCTTTGAGTTTAATTTACTTTATTGTCAAAGTTGAAAAAAAATTGAAAAAAATTGAAAATTAAA
This sequence comes from Trichopria nigra, assembly GCA_030522945.1. Classification (NCBI taxonomy): domain Eukaryota; kingdom Metazoa; phylum Arthropoda; class Insecta; order Hymenoptera; family Diapriidae; genus Trichopria; species Trichopria nigra. The sequence goes on along the minus strand of JAPYZR010000009.1, from coordinate 3,833 downwards.
AAAATAAATTGTTTCTCTCATTTAAAAGAGTAAAAAGGGGATTTTAGAATTAAATCATATATTCGAAACGTTTTCGAGGTAGGACAATTACGGTTTCCGAAACGTTACTGACACTTTTCTGTGACGATACTTTTAGCGGCATATAGAAAGTGAAGAATGAATTATCACTCAAAGAAATTTAAAGATTAGCAAAATTTTGAGTAGAAAAAATGACGAATTACAACATCCGAAAAGAATATACGAAAATTTGGATAAAGAGCGTTGACAAAAACTCCACATTCTGCAAAATGAATAAAAATTGATCCTAAAAATTCTATTTCTTGCAAGTCAATGACGAAAATTGGCAGAACAACAAATGCAGTTTCGCGACATTGCAGAGATGAGAATATAACGAGTCTATACCTATAGCAAATATATACATATATATATAAGCGAGGAAAATATTCATTTTAGCCGGTGCATATAATCAGTTTGAAATATGGCGGGACAATAATCGCGCGTGCGGTCTCACGGAACTGGTCGCCACGGCAATAAGTAAATATATAGAACATATAACGCGCGGTATCTCTCTCGAACATTATCCTTATCGTTTTGCCATTATGGAAATGGCACAGTTTTCATCTTTCATTAGCTCGATTACATCTAAATGCGCCGAGGGTACGGGCGGTAAAAGGTACAGTTACTATCGCTCTCCTACCGAAAATGCCCAATAGCAAAACCGATCAGTTATGCACCGACGCCTCCTGCGCCTCCCCCCCTATATACATATACCGATGTCGGTTAAAGGCGATACGACGCCCCGACACGAAAATCTCCGGCATTTTCGTCGTTAGCCTTCCAACATCTTTGTTATTACTATTATTTACCATTATTTATACTATTGTTATTATTATCACTATTATTATGATTATTATTATTATTATTGAATGATACGAGCTCGACAGTATTTATCATAAATACCATTAGCGTCTCATATTCTCGGAAACATGTACGCAGAAGAGCTGGAAAGCAGTCGATGTAGAATAGACTCTCGGATATGCACGTGTGAACAATGCGACCCGTAGGCGCGCGGGTGCCTACCTACACATACATATATATGTTTAAACACACGCACACTTTTACATTTATACGTATAATATAATACGATACATACGTATATGTGTGTGCAGGCGGAATAAGATCTGCAAAGCCCAGCAGCCCAGGCACATGTCGTCTGCTATAGTTTCGAGCACCGCGAGAGCGCGGAGGCACCAGGTGCCCGAACGGTAGAGCCATCTAGAGCGCGTCACCATTGCGCGACGCGTATAACGGTCCCCTGAATGTCCCATCTAGCTCAATCGCAATCGGCAATCTCGCGCCACCGTGCTCCGCATTTCGCTCGTGAACGAGCGACAAGTAAAGCCACGGCCACCCGCTCATACCGCCTGCGATCATTAGGGCGGGGGGGGGGGGGGGGGGACCTGCACCCGATCACATATATATATATATATGTATATATAGTGAGTGACCCGCACGCGTCCTTCGCTCCTCGCTAATTAGGTCCGCGATTGTCGCATGCGCGCAATTAGTCCTCGTCAAGAGCGCGTTGCTTGAACGATCCTTATAGCTGCTCTCGAATTTATCGAATGACGTGATCGATTTTTATACTGAGGGTGACCCGAGAACCTCATCACTCCTGATGGGGTTGTACACTACCTTCATTCGAGAGCTAATTTTCCTATGCGGCTGACGACAGGGTTGGTGATTTATCCATTTTTAAGGAGGTGACATTAATGGGCATAATGTCTTAAAAAAAAAAAAAAAATAATGTTCCCTGCAAACATTGAAAGTAACAGTTACATAACATTTCCATAAATGTTACTTGTTACGCAACTGTTACATAGTTGGTACGTAATTGTCAAAATTGTGCTTGCTGCGTTTCGTTCATAGATCCAGGGAAAGATCGATGAATCGATAACGCAAGTCACCCAGGAAAAGAAATGTATCGGCACTCGTGAATATCGATAATTACGCCCTCGATACATAATATTCTATTCTTTCGAATCGAGATGAATAGATTGAAACCTATATAGAATTTCGACAGAAGATTCTGAAACGTTATATTTTTAGACTCGAGTGTATTCGAAAACGTCACATTACTTAATTATGAATAGATGCCCCTGAAGAGGAATTCTCAATTGGGTCGAATCGGCGGGCGTGTAATGTTATTGTACATCCAATAAATAAACGAATCTTAATGACCGCATGGAAATAAAGTTGTATTGAAATTTAATTGTACGGTTCATGAAATTATTATAACATTAATTATAAATTCAAACGTATTGAAAATACATACAAGAAAGTGATGTTTAAGTTTTATTTGTGAATTTAAATGCATTCGAATGTATTCCTATGACTTCGTTTCATTCCAATTGAATTCTTTTTTTTTTTTTTAGTTTGTACACCAAAACCATTTCCATACAATTTTTCATTTCCTCTCTGACTTGCATTTATAACGACATTTTCGAGCATTTCCTTGACGCACTTAAATCCATAAATAATATTTGTACGTATTAAATTCTTTGCTTTCCAGTCAAGGAAAAGGAATTAATGTTGTATAAACATGGAATGAATGTAATTAACACCGGTAAAGAAACGTCGTTTCTCTATTCCATTGAATTCCATTGAATTCCATTCAATTCCATTCAATTCCATTTTTGGACCTTCAATGTTCGTTTTCCGGTTATCGATACATTTACAGATTCAAAATATAAATGAAACTCTATGCATTTGAATTCATATTAATTCAAGAATAATCTTCAATTAATATATTGCGGATTAAAATTGATTCATATATGCATATAACTGAAAATTGAAAAGCAAAGAATTTTTTAATTTATAAATACTATCTAGTCCTGCATTCGAAATCATTGGAATGTATCCCAGTAGTCGAAAACGAATTGGGAGATCAAAAGTACGAATTAAAATGGATTCGCCTACATTAAAAATTGTTCAACGTCAGTCTTTTTGGATACATTTTAATTCGAACCTTGATCTTCCAATGCGTTTTCTATTACATCCCAGTAAACGAAAACGCATTGAGCATTAAAAATACGAATTCAAACGAATTAAAGTGAATTAAAATGCATTAAAACGAATGAAAATGAATTCACTTAATGCGTACATGAATTAATTTCAATTTGTATTTTTGACTTTCAATGCGTTTTTATTTACTGGGGTATGTATTCGTACAAGTATTACTTTTCGATCGATTAGTTTTTCCTGCAGAACTCATAATCCGAACGTAAATATATTATTTTAAACGTTCGAGTTTACGTGCCCAAAATGTGCAATAACGTACAAAAGATATTCCGCATGAAAAAAAAAACAATAACATAAAAAAAATGTACCATTTTCGGAATTAATCGAAAGAACAATTTAATGTTGACAACGATATTAAGAGGGTTCTAAAGTAGAACAGTTACCGACCGAGTTTTTCAAGAATAAAAGTTTAAATAAAAAGTGATTGAAACGTTTTTTCAAATTTTGGGCTTTGGAAGGGTGATTCTACATAACATATACAATCCTTAAAAAAATATCGATGAAATTGGTTCAAAATTAAAGGAGAAATATCCGAAATTTTCTCTTACCAGCACCAAAAATAATTTATTTCGGGTAATTCTCGTTTAGTTTTGAACCAATTTCAGCGGTATTTTTTTGAATAGTGTATATGTTATGCAGAATCACCCTTCCAAAGCCCGAATTTTGAAAAAATGTTTCAATCATTTTTTATTTATACTTTTCCTGTTTTCAGGTTAGGTTGGTAACCGCTCTACTTTAAAACCACCTTAAAG